>BRZM01000207.1:24063-34177 GCA_033238685.1 Lates japonicus | reverse complement strand
CTCATCGTGATCCCCTCTCTCAGTGAGTGTGTATGTGTGTGTGTGTTTGTGCACGAGCCTGTCGGTAAATGATGATTATTTGAGCTGGCTGTGGAGGTAAGCTGCATGTTGGTGAAAAAGGAATTTATCTATGTTCGTTTATTTGTGTGCATTTCTCCTCTATGCCTTGGAATCTCCCTTCATCTGCATAACCTGATACTACATGCAGGGACCAAGTGCTGTCATGCATCCCGTAACGCTACACTAAATACACCGTTTGTGTATGTGTGTCAGTTTGTGCTCATTTTAAATGTATGAGTCACGGTTACGGGGGAACCGTCGGTGCAAAGCGTGCTGCTCTTGGGCAGTGCAGAGGTTTTCATCCTCACTTCAAATAAACGCCTCTTGTCTTTCTGTTTGGGAGAAAAGAGTGTTTTTCAGCAGTACTTCAAATAAAAGTCCAACAGGGAGAGAGGGAGAGTCATAGAGAACATGAACAGGTTTAAAATACCCACCTGTGTGTATTACTGTGTGGTCAGTGGCTCTGCAGGAGCTGAGCGGCTGCTTTATCATAATCTCTGCTGATTGTGCACCAATCTCTGCTTTTACCTGACTCTCTTTATTCTTCTCTTACCTTTTTGTCTCTTGATGTCATCTGTGCAGTGCTTGTGTGCCACCAACAGATTAATTCTTTTAAGATTTACCTGTTTTCTGCGCCTTTTATCCTCTCTTGACCTTACCCACCTACCTTCTCTCCTCCTGCTCTACTTTCCTCCCAATTTTCCTTTTCCTTGTCTTTTATCAGCTCCATTCCAGTAAGGCCTCCTTCTTTTCTTTTCAGTTAAGCTTTTGAAAGCTGCGACACGACACATAACAACAAGCGTATGTGCTCTCACTCTCTCCCACACACACGCACTGTATAGTTGCAAAGTAGGTGGAGATGCTGGTTTGGAAATTTTTTTTTTCCACTTTAAATTCCTCTAAATTCTACTTCAATGATATCCCATGTGTTTCTAAACATAGATCCTAAACATGGAGTTTTAAATGATTCTGTAGTTTCATGTTACAGCCATCAATTGAAAATATTTAAACGTTAGTTTGATGAAAAAAAACATGATTATTTTTGTGGGCGTTTTATGCCTTTATTATGTAATTGACAGTAGATAGAAGACAAGAAATGTGGGGAGAGATGTGTGTGTGGGGATAATGACAACAAAAGTTCTCAGAGGGATGTGGCTCATGGTTGATGCCTTAACCTCTAGGCTACCAAAAATAAAAAAATGAACTCAACCCCTTGATAAAGTGTTTTGTACATTTCAAATGCATCTCACAGTATTCCTTGCGGAATTAAGTTTTTTCAGTTGTCACAGAGGTACTTCAAGTGTCTGAGACAACAGCCATGGCTAACACAAGTTTGCTGAGGAAGACAGTGAAATGCGAATCAAAGTCCATATGGCCATATGGGTCGTTTGTCCCTGCGCTCTGATATGATCCATGAGCATGTCACCTGAAATAGCGCCACAGATGTGCCAGACATTCATTGTCATGGTTACAGTAATAAACGTGGGAATATGCTTGTGAAACAGTCACAATTTTGTTATGTTTAGCCCCAAAAATTATCAAAGTTAGGTTTTAGTGAAAGACCATGGTTTGGATTGAAGGTTACCTATAGGGTCATTTTTCTACACAAGCACAGTCTCCAAAATGCTTTGCTGTTACAAAAAAATTGGGCACACATGTTCTTTGCTAATGTGTCCACATAGGTTTTATGCACACAGGCTTGTAGTTTTGACTTTTAGTCAAAGGAACGGATATACTGTCAAATACAGTTACTCATCTTTTGCACTCCTGTTTCAACCAGGAGGGTTTCATGCACATCCAGGCCATGGAAATGTTCCAACTGTCAGTCGCTAACATTGCCAATGGAGAAAATGAATGGGACTTTTACTTCCAGGAACCCTGGATGCCTGAAATGACTCCTCCCTCTCCATAACTCTATTGTGTGTGTGCATCTCATTTGTGCCCTGAGTTCTCGCTCAGTCTCTCTCTCTTTCACTGTTGCACTCCCCCCCCCACTCCACCCCCCCACCCCTTGTGCGTTCTCTCTTTGTCCGTCTCTGTCCCCCGCTCATTGATCTGTTGGTTGCCTTGCGTAATTTCATTCTCCCTTTACGGGGGAGACAGTGTTTTTCGTCCTTTACACTGCTGCTTTTGATCCGTCTCTCTTCTTCTTTTCTTCTGCTCTTTCTCCCCCTCTCTTTCTGTGGTCCAAAGGGATTACTGTTTCTCTCCCCCTTCCCCTCTCTCTCTCCTGCTCTCTCTCCCTTTCTTTCTCTTACTCGTTCTCTCTCTTTCTCTCTCTGGATCAGTGGCAGTAAAAAGTGAGCCGCGTACGACCAGCTTCTCTTCTCGTCCAGTGCAACTCGTGCCTTCCTCTCTCCTCCGCTCTCAGCTTGCCGGCACTTTCCACTCTTCTCTCCCTGTTGATTTTTTTCCTTCTTCTTCTTCTTCTTCCTCATCTTCTTCTTCATTTCCTTTTTCTCCGTCACCCTCCTCTGACTCTGCAGGGTGCCGTCACAAGTGATTTGCTTGATTCTCTTCTGGCTCTGCGGTCGGGGTGCGCGTGTGAATGTCCGCGTGGAGGAGAAAGTGAGTGTCTCGTCTCGCCCTGCTCTCCTGCATCATCACATGTGTGTGTGAGCGTGTGTGTGTGCATGCTGCGAGCTGTGTCAGAGTATCTGTTTATAAAGAGAGAGAGAGAGAGAGAGAGAGAGCGCAAACTGAGGCTGCGCTCACTGTGTGTAGTGTGTGTGTGTGTGTGTGTGTGTGTGTGTGTATGTGATGAAACATGGGGGCATGCTGAGCTGAGTACGCTTGCGAGTGTGTGCGCGCGTGTTTTTCCCCTCTCTGTGTGTGCATGTGTGTGTGTGTGTGTGCGTGCATCACGTCAGCTTGGCTGGGGTCTGGTCGGCTGGCTAGGGAGAGGGAGAGGGAGAACAATATGAGCGGGGTAGGGCAGTGCTAGCATGCGGACCAGGAGCAGGCTGCTGCAGACTTGTAGCAGTCTTAAGATGATGGCCATGGTCCGGACCTCCCTCCAGAAAGTGGTGGTCTTCCTACACAGGCTCCAGAGGATGGCCATCTCCTCGCCGCGCTACCAGAAACTCTGCAAGGTACGTGGACCCCAAGAGAGAGAGAGCAGGCTGGAGGATGGACAGTTTATGTTTTTGTTTTTAATTTTTTTTCTTCTTTTCCTCAATTGGATGGAAGTTTGTTTTAAACTTGAACATGTCACCTGGTCAATTTTTTTTTTCAATTATTCGATTAAGCTTCCCAAACTTTTACCATGTTGTATGTTCTGGAGTTTGCTTGAGGCTTTTGGATTTGTTTTTGAGACTATTTTTACAATTTTAAAGGCTGTTTGTGATTATGTGTATGCCTGTCAGGAGTTTTTGCTAGGTGTGTGTATTTTTTCACCGTAGAAGTCCTTTCTTTTCATAAATAAGGAGCGGCTCAGCAAGTTGTCTATCTTTGCCTCATCCATTGTTTCTCCTCTATTTTTGGTCTTTTTATTCATGAGTCATTTGGTTGTCAACACATTCTGTTCCAACCAATGGTGTCTTGGGGACTCTGTCACCTCCACAGTATGCTGTTTAAAAAGATGCATATATATCTATATATGTATACACCTCACTGACTTTAGGACTTTTGGCACTTTTTCTGCATAACAAGTAATGATACCAACTGTGCATCCCTGTTGTGGTGTGCGTGTGCGTGCACTTTATATTTTTTGTCTGTATGCTGTCAGTTTTGAAGCGAGTTTGACTTTATAGTGGTGCAGGCATAAACAAACTAACAAGGCAGAGACGAGTTTGCATATACTGTATTTTTGTTGTTTATGTGTGGGAGAATCATCCTGACATGATACACTGTGTTGGTGAAACGGGACTCGACTTCCTAGGTGGTCAAGGGATTGATGAGAGTTTGTACTATAATGGCTGTAATTAACAATTAAGCCTCTTGATTTAAGTTATTAACTGACTTTGTTATGGTGAAGGCATTTAAATGTTGAAATCACACGCAGCTGCGCTCGCTTCTGCTGAACAGACTTTGATCTTGATGTTAAATGAAAAAATAAACTCAGATGTATCACTCTGTAACCTGTTAGAGCTGTTTGTCAGCTGTATTGATTTCACCTTAGAGGAAACGACTACTGGTGTGTGGTGGACTTGCTGTCATTTTGTACCCCTGTTGATCATTATTGATTGCTGATCTTCTTTGCTGTCTCTCTGGCGTTGCACAACATTGACCCACTCTCAGAGGGCAGAGGGGACCAGCTGTTGAGATTTGACAAAACTGCGCACTGAGTGAGTGAGAGAGAGAGAGAGGGAGAGAGGGAGATACTAATTCACTGGACCAGTTTTCAATCATGCCTCAACAAACATGTGGTGGTTCAACTTAATCCATCCTTAATCCATAAATCCATCGCTCTTTAGCGCTCCGCCCTTTTTTCTACTGCGTGTATTTGGTTGTTGGTCAGTCTTTCTTTGTATTTTTACCAGGGAGTGATCGCAGGTAAAGACTATTACAGTATTTTACAGGCTTTGCTTACACCCCTAGTTTCTAGAAGAGAGACTTGCAGGAAGCAACAGAGAGATGGCACAAGGATGAGACTTGGTAAAAAAATAAGTGTAAGAGAGAGCAGCAAACAGAGCATTAGATATTCATAATTTTCCTGCAATTTCTCAGTTATCTTCCAAATGCCATCGATCCTGCTTGTTTTTTACCAACTCAGGGCAAAACAAGTGAAATCTGATCTTGTCTGTGGCCTTTCACATGGTTGGTAGCCAGTCTGTTCAATCATCACTCGCTTGTTCTTTATTGTAAACTTTTTCAGCTCCGGTGTAGAATCACTCATTTGGCTCCGTTCGGCATCCTCAGTGGCCCAGCCCCTCCTGGATTGCGTCCCTACCGGCGGGAGACATCAGTCATTCCACACTCGATTACCCTCCCCTGGGTTGCATCAGTCATTCCGGCTTCGTTTGGCCTCCCCTTGGGGGAATCAGTAATGCCGGGCTTGTCCTGCCTCCCTGGGGCACGCTCACTGGCCGCCAGACTGGAACCGTGACTTCTCGATGATGGATTTGCTCGGGGCTCACCCTCTCGGGTCTGGCCATTCTTGCTGTTTCAGGATAGCGCTTGGTGCTAAAACAGCCCACCTTGCCATTGTCTGATTTAGGATATTAAGTACTTGAATAAACTGGTGGCCCTTTAAGTAGAACCGTATCGATCAATACTAAATTAACCACTGTAATTACTGTGAGTGAGGAAAACAGCCTGAGGACAGTTATGAAAAGCATCACATTTGACATGATATTTTATATACTATATTCATATGATCCAGTAACTGGAAAAAAATGACCATCAGTAATTTCCAGCCAATGTGACCGACCAAGTCAAGAATTTTTCTTGTCATCAGTCTCACTGACAGAAAGGCCTTATATTACATGCAGGCTGTATTTTATCGTTGGCAGTCCAATTAAGCTGCAAAGCCAAGCTTATCTTCTAAAACATATTGACCTCTATCATATTGGTCCTCACTATGTCTTAACAGTGGCAGGACAGAGCAGAGTGACCGCCGTGCCAGCTCACCATGCTATGAATGATGGGAAGTTTATAGAATCTACTGAGTCATAACCTTTTAGTCATCTTTTCCTGTTAATCGTGCTTCGTTGGGAGCTTTTGGGTGTATGTGTGTTTGCATGCTCCCTTTAACGGCACTCATTATGTTGATGTATAATACTGAGCTTTGCAGTCTTTGCAAGCAGAAGCCATTTAACTTGAACTGTTTTTAGAATTGCATCCATTATTTGGTGCGCAAATTGTTTTCTTCTCCCACTTTCCTGATTCAAAACAATAATGTTTAATGAGATTGTACGCTATTAGAGAAATTTCACATCTATACAGTGTTCCCTAAGGCTTTGATTATGTATAAGGTTCTACAGTGCATTTATCCCACACACAGTAATGCACTCAGTTCCATTAAAAACGTCAGCTAAATGCCTTAAGTGTAAATGTGAGGTTCACTGAATCCTTGTGAGGTCTTGATAGTTTCTTTTCACCCACCTCTGCGCTTGCGTCCTTGCTCTCCGGTGTTCTCACTTCTTTGCTTGCATGGCTGTGACATGAGTAGTTTACTGGTAAAGAGTACTTGTGAGTAGCATGCCTTGTTAGTTTATACTGAGGCATGCAGAGGGGCCCCGGTGGCTCATTTCATCTCCACTCTTTTGCTCTGCTCTGTCTCTCTGTGTGTAATCACTAGCTGAGAATTGGCTGAAGGGCCCACCTCTCTCCTGAGGAGTGTCCTCCTACTCTCATTACTGTGGCATTGGCTCCTACTGTGTCTGTGTGTGTGTGTGTGTGCGTGTGTGTGTGTATGCCCAGCCAAAGCCCACTTTAGAATCAGCCCTAAAGCAGTGACAATGTGTAGTCATGCCTTGTCTTTTCTACTGTTTGTCTGGCAAATACTTTGGCCTTTGGGCTCAACAGTCCATCCACCTTTGCTCCTGGCTCACTGCTACCCCAGGACAGGTGACTCAGGCATGGGCATGGAGCCCAGCTGTCCGACCTCCCCGTCCTTGAGCTCCACCGGGGTCCTATGGGTTATTAGCAAGTGTTAGCATTAGCTGTTGGAGCCTCAGGTGCAGGCAGATAACCCCCCCCACCCCCCCCCCCGGTAACCTGGCTCACACTCAAATCACAGATATTTTCTTTCACGCATGCTTAGACTCATTTAGTTCACAGACACACATTGCCCATGATGCATTCTGTTCTCTGTCTCACATACACACACACATGCACACACACACACATTTATTCACTCAAGCACAAGTACACACACACACACACACTTACTCCGAAGCTAGCCTGAGTGATGAGTCACAGGCGGGAGAATTATGTGGCAACAGATTCATAAATGCAGATCATTTGAATTCATCAAGACCGTATTGGGCTAGAGCAGGGACAATAAAAGAAAATGAAGACCGGACTCTGCTCCCAATCAACATTACATGTAAATCTCAGCAGATTGACTTCCTATTGGCAGTAGTGGTGATTTGAAATAGCACTTAAATCAATGATACAGCTCAGAGTTAAGCTGCTCTCCTGTTCTCAATTGCAGAAAGTGACTTTTTGATTATTATGAGATGAGGAGATGAGGACTGAGAAACTCACCTTCTATTTGACAAACACCACCTGGGATTAGATGAAATGTGTAATAAACTACTTTTGATATGAGTAGATGCAAATATAGATGAAGAGAGAGAGTCCTCCTCTCCTCTTTCCCATCTCTATCTCTCTCTCCACATCCCACTTTGTCTCTCCCATTTCCAGTAAACCCATTTATTGAGCCACTAATGGACGTGTGCGCACAAAATCCATCGCTGCTCTAAAACACAAACCCAACACACACATTACTGGCTCAATAAATGGGTTTACTGGAAATGGGAGAGACAAAGTGGGATGTGGAGAGAGAGATAGAGATGGATTTTGTGCGCACACGTCCATTAGTGGCTTTCAGGAGGGCCCCAACAGCAAGCTAAACCTGCTAATGCCTGTGTGGTTTATCAGCAGATAGACTTTATGTTGCAGGAAAGCTCTGTAACCACCCAGGCTCTCGACGTGTGATGGTCAGAGTAAACAACAGTATGTAGCCAGGAGGGAGGGACGCATACAAAGCTATTCTTTGGGAATTATATATATGTGTATTTATAGTACAGCTGCATCAATATTGCTTAAATGACAATTAGTCAGTACAGAGAACCAACACACTTCTCTCTGTTGGTTAGATATCATAATAAAAATGTTTGACCTCTAGTTTGACTAGTTTTACTAGTACTTTTTCGCTCTTCTTTTCTTGGTTTTCCTGATTACCAAGTAAACAAACTCTTGTTCTTGTCTTTGACATTTGCTATTTTATTCAGGAGTTATGGGATAGAGCATTCAGCCCTTTGGCGGGTAGAGCTTAATTTTTCAATACTGGTATCAGTGAGTTACCTTTGTTTAGGAGGTTATTAGCTTAGCTTAGCATGAGACTGGAAGCAGACCAAAACAGATTGCCTGTCTTTCTCTAAAGTTGAAAGAAAATTGACAGTACCCCTGAAATTCACCAATTAAGCCATTATACCTTGTTCTCTGTATTTTTACCACAACAAGCCAAACTCATCAAACACAGCCATACAAGAACTTAAACATTATGACTTAAACCAGAACACCTCTCATTAGAGAATGTAAACAAGACTTGACAAAGTAATGTTAATGTAAATGTTTTGTCTATATTATTCTATTCTATTGTTTATACACTAAACTTTTATTACTCGACTTTATACTTGCTAAAAGGCACTGAGGTTCAAGACCCAGCTGCCGTGGAAGACTCGTTTGTTTTCAGACAGCAGACTTGGCCAGAACTCTCCAACTCACCTGACATCATGATCTATGGCCGGCCAAGACTTCCCGAGCTGGATCACACCGAGTCGAGACAGGGTAGAGATTACGATGTCCTGCAGGCTCGGTGGACAAAAGGCACATACTACATAGTGATGCATTCAACTCCATCTCCTCCTTTGCTTTCCTCGATGCCACGACCACCTCTCCTTCTAATAGAGCAGAATTGCTGTAAAAAGAGAGAAAAGGGGACACACTGACCTAGAGGCATTTGTGCTGCCAGCTTGAAGTCTCTCTGACCTTCCAGGTCCCTCTCACCCTCCCCTCACTATCGCCCGCACTGTTTGCCAGATGGAGTCGGGGTGCAATCCATGGGGCGACCTAAGTGGGGGAAATAGAATGAGGGGTGCAATCATTTTTCTTTTGCCGCTCCTTCTATTCTTGGCCTGACAATCAATCTGCGGGGACAAGGCCTGCGCTCTGCACCCCGCCTGTGTCCCACCCTGCCAATATCTATGGGAAGTTCACAAACACAGTGCTGACTCACAGTCCATATTATGTTTCCTCTCTGTGTATACGAGTGTCTGTACCTCAGTGGTTTCACAGTGAAGGAGAGATGACGGTGTGTAATTTTCAGACAAGCGCACTTGGACACATAGTGTGCCTCACTCAGTCAGACTTACACACACAATCTATTACATTAGCCTGGACTAATGATCAGAAGAGAATTGATCCAGTTATTATTCAGTTGATTATACCTATAAATCGTGTGCCCCCCCCCCCCTTCTGTTTACCTGCATCAACTTTTAACACTCATTCCTTCTCCCTTGTGATTCTCTCCTACCCTGGCCATTTTTCCTCTTCTGTCAAGGGTAATTAATTCTTTAAAAAGAAGGTGGCACATTTGCTGGAAGATAACGTCTGCTCCTGCTTCGTCCCAGTGGTTTGGGGTTTTATTTCTGTGGTGCACTGAGCCCAAATGATTTTGTATTTTGTCTGCTTTGTGGAAATATGCAGAGCACATATTCAGTGATTTATCACTCTTCAGATCTCTTATTCACAGCTGAGCAACTGTCTTCAATTTGTTCTTCTGTTTCCGAATGTCACCCTTTCCACAGAAACAAACATTTCTTTCATCAATTAACCAACCTTGTAAGCTCTTCATAAAATTTAAACTAAACTTTTTTTTTAGCTGTTAAGTATGAAGCCACACTCTCTTCTTGTACCTGTCTTCTTCCTCTACTGTCATAACTCCTCTCAGTACCAATTTCCCTAATACCACTCCTCAGTAAGCCATATGCAGCATATGCCCCGGCTCATATCCTCCTCTTTCTATTTATGCCGTCATCTGCTCCTCGCATGCCACTCTTAAATCATTCATGCTCTCTCTCTTTCCCTCCTACCCTCCTAAAACTGCCTATCTTTTCCTCAAGTCTTCAAGACAGATGGCTTACATGCTACTTGAGCCCGCCTTGATGCTGTGCCTATGAAGCAGATCATTACATGCTGCTAAAACATTGATCAAATGCTTTCCTCTGACACGGCATCATCTAATCATGCTGGGTCAGATCCTTGGAGGGCCACTTTCCAACACTGAAACTTACACCCACTCACACATCATACGTGATTTGCCTTAACCACCCAAGGTTGAGTACAAGTGTGTGTGTGTGTGTGTGTGTGTGTGTGTGTGTGT
>BRZM01000207.1:0-23956 GCA_033238685.1 Lates japonicus | reverse complement strand
CACACACACACACACACACACACACACACACACACACACACACACACAGGAGCACACCTCTACCTCTGGCTGATGTATCATAATTGTCCTCTGTCCTCTTTCCATCCTCGCTTGCTCTATTTATAGCATATTTTAGGCCCCGCCCCGCCAGACTGTGCCATGGCAACTATATGATTGACAGGGCAATCGACGAGCACACTCGATCCGTCTAACTCTCTCCTTCCTCCTGTTGACCTTCACTCTGACATCACTTCTGTCTGACTGTTTCATTTCACTCTGCACTGACTGTGTGTGTGATCATAACTCGGGTTAGTCAGGATGGCCTTACACCCCGCTGCTAAATGTCCCCGCTCACACAGAGATCGAGTACCCAACTCACAGAGAGGATATGGATCATAAAACATATGAGTCACTAATACAGACACACTACCTTAACTGCACTACCTTAACTGTACTTGACTACATTAATTACTGACTCTTTAACCCTAACTTTTGTCTCTGTATGGTATATTAGCTGGTCAGTTAGCACAGTCCAGATGTGTGGAAAATAGTAAGTATATTAGAATATTAGCATATTAGCAGTCAAGCTACGTTGAAGTTCATGAAAACTTTGCAGTTTTTAACCCACAGTGTCTGCACAAAGGAGGTTGAGAGTTACATTTACAACAGCTGAAGCAGCAGTGTTTTTTTATTCAAATCAAAACAACAATTTGACAACAATTGTGCAATTAAACAACAATAGCTGTCATGAGATGATATCTATGGAAGCACTGGCAGGTAGTGTGTAAAATAAACAAAGGAAATGAAAAAATAAAACCTCCTTGGAAGTGGACTTGACATTTTCAGATAACAATATTAAATGTTATTTGGTGCAGATTTGAATGCCACCTGTCACCTATTTTTTTTCACAAGCTCCAACCAGCTTACAGAGTAAGATTCAAGTGCTCCACATATGTTACCATGCTGCTAAATTGATTTTCACCTATAATAAAAACTGACCAAACACTAAAACCAGCACAAAGTCTTCTGTTTGGCCCTTTTATTGTCATCGTGGCTTCACTGTGACAGTATCTCTGTTCCTGTCTGTCTCTTTCTCTGTATGGCTGGAAGATGCATTAGTGCCCTGGAGTTTAGCTCAATTCACCACCAACTCTCCACCAGTTTCCCCCTCAGCCTCTGCAGCATTTACAGCAAGGTGACACACAATTTGACTTCAAGACTATCTGAAAGTACTGTACATGCTTTGGGAATCTACCTGTTAATATTTTTTTTGCTTAGCTGCATCTCTGTGTGACTATCTATTGATGTGCTGTCATTCTTTGTCTCCATCTTATCCACCAGCTCTATTTTTGAGCTTTACAGACGTCCCCTGTGTTTTCCTAAATATTTGTTTGCTCTTCTACTGTGTGCGCAAGTTGTTTAGTAAAGGCTTGTGAAAACCTTGCTTGTTATTGGTTTCAAAATTTTCCCACATGAATGTAAAAAAAGCACACACACACTTTTTCTAGAGAGCCATGTGTGGCAGCAAACAAAGTGGCGTAGCTCAAATGTCTTTCTCCCCGATCACGTCCTTCAGCTTCTCCTGTGGGATCATGAGCTGTTCCCAGTCCAGATGGGATACTCTATGTAATCTTTCCAACCTGTTCTTGGTCTGCCTGAGGTCTCCTCCCTGTTGGAAGTGCCCACTGAAATACTCACATAGATGTCCTGGGGGCATCGTAATCAGCATCCCAAAACAACACAAAGAAGTAGCAGTTGTTCTGTTTTTGTGTAGGTGAACCTCTTACTGTAGTAACCACAACACCCTGTGGAGGAGGAAGTTCAGCTACTAGTATCTGTGGTCATGACCCAAACTTGTGATCAAGTTTGGGTCATGACCTCAGTTTGTAAAAGGCTTTGCCATTATGCTCAGCTTCCTCTTCATTGGACAATCTGGTTCATAAACAATGTGCCTGAGGTTACCACGGAAACTCAAGCTGTTGACCTTGCACTCTACCGTCTTATTTTCACTCCTGAACAAGATCCATGTACTTTTCCACAGCAATACTTAACATTTGTGTTTGTCTGAAAAGAGTGACAGCTTTAATAAGGTGTGGGCTTCATTCTGTAAGGGGTTACCATACTGTACAGCTAGCGAGCGTGAACTCCGGATGCTGGTTGCCATGACACTGTCGCTGCCCGTTGGAAGAGAAAAAGGACCTGAGAGCAGGCGCGGCAGGCGGAAATGAAAAGGAAAAATAATGAAGGAACACGAAAATGTCATCTTACCCTGAACACGCAGAGATATACTTATATAGTTTGGTTGCAGCTGAAGAAGTGCCAGTTGTGTAAAGGTTGCAGTTTTGTAACGGGCAACAGGGACTAAGGCTGACCAGGCAAAACAGTTCAGGCACAATCCAGCGCCTTACTAGTCCTTTTAGGCTTGATGTCCTCATGTCCCTCAGCACATTGTTATTTAACTGTTTGTATGACATAACATCCAACAACAACATCATTTACATAACATTGTACATCCTTGATTTGTACTTTACATGGAACTTGAGTGACTTTTTTTGAGGTTAGGTTTGAAGTAACGCAACTCAAACAGGTTTAATGTTTGACTTGAATTTTAGTCAGTGTACCTTCAAATTTGAGGGCAGTACTTTTTCCACCTATAATTACAGTCCCAAGGTCCCGAGTGGGAGAAAGAGAGGCTCATCAGAAATACCTGCAAGTCATGAGACAGGGGTCAGAAAACTCAGGAAACAAGTGACCTGAGTGTGTAAAAACAACCCAAGTTAAGTGATTTATGAGTCTGATCATTATAGGAAATCATTTTCAGGACAAACATCAGTCTAGCTAAAAATGAGCCAGACTTACTGTATATACGTTTTTTCTTCCCTTTTTTTTTTGTTAATAGAGAGAGAAAGAATAGACATCATACATACATTTACAGTCTGGCTTCAAGAAGTTTTTCATTGTTCATTCCCAGCCATTGAAATCTCTGGTACAGATATTTTAATGGCTTCAATTATGATAAAACTAGCTTGTGCTAAATGGCATGCATTAGGGTAATTGTATCTGGCCTCAGTAGTTGTTTTTAAAAACTCGTCTGGTAACCCTTTCTATGCTCATGACAAGACAGTGTGCAGCTCTCAGAGGGTCCAATGAAACGCCTCCTGGTGGCCTCCATTGTTGTGTGTATACACACTGAGGAGATGACTGTCAGGCTGAGATGTGATTTGCGAAAAGAGCACTCAGAGTTCATCTTTGATGGAAGGTAATGAGGCAGTTCTGCACTGCTGTTGTAAAGATAAAATAACACAAAAGAGTTTAAAAAAACGCAGCTCAGTGATGTGTAATGCACTTAGTACATGGATGTGAATTCACACTGAATGGAAATGTCCAGCCAAAACACTCTCGGGCATTTCCGGCTATACTGCTGTCACGATGCTATTTCATCATATGAAATGGTTGCAAGTCTGATTGGATGGCTCTCAAATCTTAGAATTGTGTTTTCCCAGTAGTGAGGGATATTGGGCTGATGTGCTGTGTATTGCCTCTGGAAACTGCATGTATAAAAGGACTGAATTGCAGGGGACAAATAGTCACTGTAATGGAAGATGGCCTTAGGCAGTGTCTGTGGCACAACTTAGTTTTTCCCAGGCTATTGTGGGTTTTATTCACTTTTATTCTCCCATTTCAGTACAGAGCAATCATATGAGATGGTGCAGTTTTTCTCTGTTTTACGTCTGTCTATTTTTTTCATTTTTGCCAAAGTCATTTTTTTGTGAATGGCCTGATGGTAACCCAGTGACTTAAACATTAGTGGTATGAGATTGCAGTTTTTCCTCTGTCTGAGCCCACTTGTTTGTGTTTATACACTTGTACTGACAGGCTTAGGCCTTAAGCAGGTGGTAAATCAATTTAGGGCTCCAACCTTTCCACAGATGTGTCACTCATCACCTAATTGTGAGTTCACTAGTTTACTTTAATTAACTATCACGCACAAACACATATAAGTGTGTACATGCAGCAGCTGTGCCTCTCCTTCTAGTTTGTCACAGAGCAGACAAGATTGATAAATGGCTTTAACACTGGATGTGCTGACTGGTGTTTGTGATTCTGTTGCTGATTGGCTGCGTAGTCAAGACGTCACATACACTCTGTCTCTAACTCTATTTCCTTCGTTTTTCTCTTTCCTGCCTCTACCTCAGTCTCTCCCTCTCTGTCTGACAATGGACATTATGTACTGAGTGCATTGTTAATGCTTGACTGACATTTATAAATGGCTGCTTTCTTTGTAATGATGAAGTTGTTTTGGACCATGATGTACTGGAATCACTAAAACTGTAATTATATTTTAGACATCATTTGCTGTAATGGCTTATTATAATGTTTTTAAAATCTTTTTTTTTTGCGAGATTTACACAGAAATTATAAGCAAAGTAAATCTTGCCTTACCTCCTTATTATCTTTAACTTTATTTTTAAAAATACAAACACTTGTAGTTTATCAAAGAAGCCAAGACTTGCATATTAATGTGATTTTATGTTTACTTTCTGTGCGCAATGGCTGTGTCTCAGCGATATACAGCGCGTGGCTTCGGAAAATCTTCTGATTAAATTTGACTCACAAGTCTGATTTGCAGCATCTCAGATGTTTCTCCCTTCATGCTTTATGTTTCATGGAAATCAGCTTGGAAAGAAAGCAGGACCAACAGCTACAGTGCCAGCACAAACAGGAAACCTAGCCGGGGGAAAGCTGTTTTTAATGTACGAGTATATTTAGCTACATTTACATGGTTCAGTGTTGCTTTGATCTCTCAAAATAGACCCATTTGTAGCAATGTTTATGGAAGAAAATTACTATTGAGGAAATTTTTTTTTTACATTTTAGAGCTAATTTTTGTGTACAAGAGCTTGTATGTGTCAGTAGTTCATTTTGCCAATGTAATATAGTGACTCAGTGCTGGCTCACTGTTGCCCCCTCCTACAACAGAATGTTTAAGGTACATTTACAGATTGTATACAGGTCTACATAAAAAGACCTATTTTCCTGCTTCAGATTATAGTATTATTCATTTTCCAAACTTGGCTGCCCTGCTTCTCTTACTCAAGGACTCTCCTTCCAGCTATTTCACTCTCTCCTCCCCCTTTTTACTCTCTCCTCATCATTTCTTTCTCTCATCAGAGGGTTGCTGTTGTAATTATTGTCTCAATGAGGAAAATTTCTGAATTGATTTGATATTATTTTTCTTTTCAGCCTTGGGGTGTCTCACATTTTTCTTTTGATGTTGAAGGTTGAGTTGAGGTGAGATTGTTTGTCATGCTGCCTTTCTGTGGCATTTTGTTTTATTGATGCAGTCTAGTTTTATGGGATGACTTTTTATGATAATATTATGTGCTGCATATTTTTGTTGGCAGGTGACTTGCTAACATGGTGGTTTAATATTTTTAGATCAGTTGATGGATCGCTTGCTTGCTCCTCTGGGCATTGAGAAAATTCTCTGATCTTTGATCATGAAACCTTTTTGATACTGACTGGTTAACATAAGAAATACCATATCATTGAGTAGCAAACAAAGCAGCTGGTTCTTGAGAAGCTTATATTTTGAACACCAGGAGTTTTCATCTGACTTAAACACTAAGAAAAACATACATTTCATAAATTGTGATATAGGAAACATTTTTGTGTTTGTGTGTGTGTGTGTGTGTGTGTTTTTTTTTGTTTTGACTCAAAACACCTGGACTCTATATTAGCTCCAGTCTGGCTATGAACCAACTGCCTGTTTCTTGATATATCGCAGTGTATGGCACCTGGCTTAACATATGCACAGCCTCTGATGCAAAATACAACTCCTTTCAGTGTAGTTTGAAGTAAAAAGTTTATGGTTTTAAACTGCTCAATTTTAAGTTGTACAAATGGCATATGACCTTTAATTTCTCTCACAGTGATTTATAATTTATAATTATAATTACACTTACTCAACATCTTTTCCAAAAAATACATACAATCTCCAGATTTAATAACTGTTTTTTATATCTGCCCAAGGCCATTCGTATGACTGGCACATATGACAGATGTTTTGCTGTGAGACACGGGCCTGGCATATGCCTTGTGTCTGCACAGCAGTGCTGCGATATGAACACCAACCTTCCTCTGACCCCGAGGATGCACTCTGGTTCAAAGTCACATCTGTGTCGATCACAGTAGAGGCACATTTCTATGCGGTGAAGGGGTCATCCAGGCAAAATCTACAAAGTGGAGGAGAAATGTCCCATTAACATAAACTGTACTGACATTCTGCTCCCACAGCCAAGGCAACAAACATCCCAAAGCTATTTTTATGTAATCTCTGCAAGAACAATGCTAACAAAAGTACAGTATAACTTACTGTACTTTTCCAATTTACATTCTTATCTTCCTCACTGAATTCGAGAGTCACCTTAATTTGTTTTTCAGCCAGTGTTGTAATTAGGCCATAGTCTTTTTGTCTCCCCTCCCCTCACTCTGTTTAAGGAGTTGCTGTGCATAAATTAAATTTACACAAATAAACCTAAAGATTTGTTTTTTTTGTGCTATAGGACTGAAAGGAAAGAAGTTGTTCACATCAGATCACCTCTGCTTAACTTCACCCTGTGCTGCTTGTTCTTCTTTTTCTCCCAATTTTCATATTTTACTTTCCTCTCGTGCCAAGGCCTTTTCTTTTGTGCAAGGCAGTTTGGAAGTTGTGGCTAACTAGTCTGCATGGCTAGTAGCCTTGTTTCCTGAATTCCTGTCAAAATCACAGTTCTTGCTTCATTTTCATAGATTGATGGTAGAGATTACTAAATATGTAAATGTAAACACAGTTAGCATCAGCAGACCGCCTAAAGTTTTAGTGCAGAACAGTGTGTTCTGTACTGTCAGAATGTTTTCCTCCAAGGTGCGCATCTGCAGGTAGAAATGGGAGCTTATAATTTGTGTTGCAGTGCTGAAGCTTTGCCTCTGCAGGACCACAGTATGTAAAAACTCTAAAAACAAGTAAACAAGTAGAGAGAGATGAGCCTCGCTGCACTTGTCCTAAAGCTTTTAGAGCACCTCCTTTGAGTCTGAATCAATACTGGCTACCCTGGAAGAGAAGGTCTGTAATACTGACGCATTACTCCGGACCATTGCATTTAGTACATTTACCCTGTGTGACATGTGCTTGTATGTTTGTTGTTTGCTGGTGTGTGTTTGTGTGTGTGTGAGAGATAGAGAGCTCTCAGTATGGGCTGCTATTAGTGTCGTGTCAATTTTGAAACCTTGTAGCAACCTAATGTGTCTAAAGAGTGCTGTATCAGGGAGAAGTGGTCAAGTGGATAAAAATGAATGCTCGATGGTCCGTGAAGTCTGTGTATGTGTGTGTTTGTGTGTGTGTGGCTGTGAGTTTGCTTGCAACGTGATTTAGAGATTGGGCTTTAAGTCAAGCCAATTAGTGCGTCACAACTCTCCCAGTCAGGATTAAGTGGACCAACAGAGAGGCATGAGGTGTAAATCACATCCTGCCGTCAGACTCCAAGTGGGTTTGATGACAGTTACTGCAGAGGGGGGGATGAAGAATAATGGAAAAAATAAGTGCAGAGTTGGAACCTTAAATTTGGTTATAAAAATATAATCAAGTAATGTTCTTTTTTGAAGTTTCACCCAATCAGATTTTTGAGTGCAGATAGCCTCGACATCAATGGTAACTTGGTTGTTTTTTTGCTTTGTTCCTCTTTACTCACGCTGTTCTTTTCTGTTTTAAGCTGACTCGGGCAAGGCCATCACACAGAGAATGAATTTTTAAAAAGTGTGTGTTTGGAAGACTTGTGATGGTAAACATCTATCACCAGGATGTCCTGGATTCTTCAAAGCATATTATTATTTCATTATTTTTAGCCTGGAAAAATAGGATCGCAGCCACATACTGGGTTCAATTACAGAGGCTGCTATCATCAGGGAGGACGGCTCAGCAGTTCAGGCTTCATTAAAAAAAGGGAACTGTATTAGTATTTTTTAAGCACTGCCAGTCAGAAACATATGCTAATATACAGTACACAGTTGCACAAGGAGCTGTGCTGCTGTTTGTTGCAAGAACCTGCCCTGATCATATAAAGCAGACTGACCCCATATGGTTTTTACAGTATGTGCCTCTATGATTGCAATTACTCAAACGGGGGTTACAGAACTGCTATGTCTCTTGAGTCTTAATTTACATGTTTACATGTTATGAATGTATTCCATGTGAAGTAGATTTAAACACTTCTTTTTGCTCAGTAACAGCAGACAGTGGAAAGATATTCTAACAGACCTCCCACAAATGATTTATCACCTCATATTATGCAGTATTCCTGGACTTTAAGCATCTCTGCCTTTCTCATTCTCGCTACCTTCTACCTCACTTATGTCTGTGATAAAATGACAAAGGTCTCATGCTGCAGTCGCTGCAGCCTCAGTGCTTTAGACTTTTATTTTGTTGTTTTCATTCTTTTTTACAGTATACATGCTGGCAGTATAAAGTTATCAGTTTCAGTCCTGCCTTTGGCTGGTTTCTATTGTCTCCAACCATCTGTTGCAGACTACTGAATCTGTCGAGTCAACAAACAAAAATGAAATAGTTTTTTCAGTTTGAATCAGTCGTGCTCATCTCTGTTCTTCTTCTTAATACAGCAAGCCAAAGTTACAGCGGGTTAGTGGAGGGTTAATTGGGTATCAAAAGGTGAGCAGCTGCTGACACCACTCATACCCGCAACCACTAAATAGATGCAAATCATAGGCATGAAAATGGATCTTAGCGGTCATCTCGCACTTACCCCAGATGGATAGTACTGCCACTTAAAAGGATCGCATTTAACATTCTGATGCATTTCTTAGTATGTTCTACATTAAAGAGCTTATCATCGCTCTAAGAAATGATGTATGACATGAAAGGTGATGATAGGACATGAAAGGTTATTTTAATTCTGGAGTTTTTCCCGCTGAGAGAAGCACTCAGAAGATGAGCTCATGCCTTGAGTGTAACCACTACCCACTAATCGAGCAGTTTAATTCTACTGTGTGGTTTTAGCCACTGTAGCAGCATGGTGCTTGGGATGGAAATGTCTGTTGGCTTATCTGCCCATCACTTTGGTACAGACTGAAATATCTCATCAATCAGCGATTGATTGCCATCAAATTTTATACAGACAGTCATGGTTCCGTGGATGAATCTTCATAACTTTGGTAATCCTCTGACACTTTTAACGCCATCATGAACTATACATTTAAATGGATTAGAATGAAATTTGGTACTGGCATTCACAGTTTCCCGTACATGAATTATAATAATGTTGGTGAATCCCAAATTGTTCATTAAGCACCATCATGAGGACAAAATGTGTTCAACGTTTTGCTTAATGACTTATCACATTCTCCTCAGCCTCAGCTGTGCTTTATATTTAGTCCTAAATAGTAAATGTTTGCATGCTAACATGCCAAACTAAGATGTTGAATACAACAAGAAGCATGTTAGTATTGTTATTGTTAGTATGCTAGCATGTTCACATTAGCATTCAGTTCAATGCACTGCTCTGCCTTAGTACAGCCTCACAGTGCTGCTAGCATGGCTGTTGACTTGTATGACAGATGCCATATATGTACCATTTATAGCAAAAGTGAGAAGTAAAATGACCTCCATTGAAGTTATTTATTATATGTTGCTGGTGCTGCTTTGGTGATTAGCTAAATCATTTTGGAATTACCAAATACAAAAGGTTGTTTTAAAAACAGCTGTTTCAGTTTTCGTTGTTAAGTCATCTTTTGCTCCATTTAAAGCATCTCTGTTACAGCATTGGCCTCAAAACAAACCGTGAAATTAATGACAGGCTAACAAGTAATCCAGAGGATCAATTCAAACAAAGAACAATCCATTCAAATTAAGCATAAAATTGATTCCATGCTAACAATAGAAAGTTTGTATACAGTATTCAAAAAAGTGATTTAGTGTACATCAGTAGTTTACTGTATGTCTTGCAGCTTTTTACAGAAAGCTCTGACGTTTGTATCACTAAGTGTGCTGGTAATTTATTGTAGGGTGGGATGGTAGATATGTTTGAGCATAACCAAGTAGATTAGAGAGTAAGTAGAGGATTATAGTTGCCATGATGATGACCAGTATAATAATACTGGATACTGGACAGTTGTGTTATGCCATAGTGTTACAATATTAGACAGTCAGTCCAAACTGGTGTCAGTAAGTATTGGAAAGCCTCATAAAGACACTTCAATTAGTGATTATGTGCCCTTGTTTATTTTTAAAGTACTGTATTTAGATTTTACCAACACATCTGTGTTGCTTTTTTTGCAGTTGAAATGTCAGATTATGGCTTCTCTCTATTTGAATGATTAACAGGATTCATTTATATATTCGTAATTATTTCTCACCCCTGCAAAGCTGTAAACGTGTTGGCGTGTGGACTTTCGCAACTAATCAAACTAATGTGTACAAGTGTTTATGAACAACTGCATATTTCAGAGATTGCTTTTAGTTCACTATAATTGGACAGGCCTTTCATCTCTCGCTCTTGCTGCTTTTGAATATGCGTTTCCTCATCGAGGCAGATCAAAGGCACCGCTTACAGATTAAAAAGAAGACGGTATAAATATGTGTGTGTATGTGTGTGTGTGGAGATGCATCCGTGCATGTGTGCTTGTGAAAACTCATCACAAAAAGAACATCTGAGGGAACAGTGATATCAGCCCCCTCTTTTCTGTGTTTATCACTTTTTATCTGTTTGTCATAATCCTTATCTAACTGCACGGCACAGCTACCAGCTTGAATTATGACATATCTGAAACACTCATTTAATAGTGGAATGGAAAACCCAGCTTTGGCTGTTGAGTATTAAAGCTGCATGGAGGGATTTTGACCACTAGGGTGCAGAAAGTAGACTCCAATACAAACTCAGAGCGACATTCCCTAATATACTGTACCAGCTTGTCGAGTTCTTAGCATGTTAGCGAGCACTTATCCAATATTACTTATGCATGCAGCATTACCGGAGCAACACAAATTTCTTATTAGGGGCTTAATTCTCTTGATTGTGGAATGGGAGCCCAGAATTCATTCAACTCATATTTTAATTGTATTTTGGTCTTCCAACTCCAAGAAAAATAACTGTGTCTCTTTGGCTTCTTCTTTGTTTCTTTTCACTAGCAACTTTAACTCTGCCATTATGTGACATACAGGCAGTAAACAAAACTGTCAGCTTGTATGCATGGAGCCGCTTGCCCACGATTTTGAAAGCTGGAATTGTTTGTAGACCGGGTGTTGAGTCTCCGTTGGCTTGGTACCCTTTCACAGTGCAGGGAGTCACTTGATTAAATGTTTTAGCTTTAATTTTTATGTGCAGCTCTCTTGGTGCCTGAAGTCAATACTTCACCTTTTTCTTTCATTCAGTACATCAAAAAATGTTTTCATTCACTGGTAGCTGCAATCCCAGCTTCCTTACAATGGTATTTGAAAAAAAAAAAAAAATCCACAGCAATGTAGCTTTTGTTACTCCTTTCAGAGTTATGTACGTGATGAATGGCAAGTTGAATGTACAGAGGGAAAGCGAGTAGAAACTGTGAGTTGGGTTGCTCGGTAACAGGGCTGTACAGATTGTTCCCACTTGTTAATGCAGAGATGTGACTACATTAATGTGAAGCCAGTTTGTATATGCAGTTAAAGCCAATGGACATTAGAGGTTTGAAAAAATGGTTCCTAATATAACAAGTCCATGGAGACATTTGCTGACATTTTATATATGTTTCAGTAGTGACTGGTAAAAACATTGTTTTTTTTCTCAACACTCCAAGACTGTTTGACAGGCCAACAATAACAATAGATCAATATTTACTTCAGATGCACTAACAATCTAAAAGTGGATTATTCACTGCTTCTGGGAAACTGACCAAGAACATTGGCTCTAAGTGATGACTAATGGTCAGAAGTGTGGGTACAAAACATGTTAATGCTATTTTTCCTAATAAAAAGAAATTCAAAGCTTGCGAGAAGGGTAGTTAGTCAGATATTATTTCTGTAGGACTCATTAGATTGAATATCTGTCTTTTCTTTTTCCAGCCAAATCTTGTTATTATTTCATCTATTGTACTTGGCAAAGTTGGCGAGTTACAAAGTCTAATTGTGACAGTAATACTCACTAACTCATTATTCAGATCCCCATTGGCCGGTCTCAGTTAGTCATGTCATTGGTTCATCTCATGACCCAACATGACTCACACAGATCTCCCAGGCATGCAGAAAGATGTTTAACATTTACATTTGCATCCGTCTGCGGCTTTGAAGTCACAAGGCATACTTACATAACATTTGTGTCTCCTTCAGTGCTGTTTGAGAAGTGCGTGTTGCTGCCTCCACGGGGCTGGCCCAGTCTGTGTGTCTGTTTGCCACCGTTCTCGCCCTACCTACCCCCTCTCAACTTCATTTGAGGCACTGAGCCATGGCAGATGCAACAGAGGCCCAGATGAGCACAAGCAATGCTCCTTTCCTTTTCTCCTCATCTCTCTCATTTTCCTCCCACTCCTCATGCTCCTGCTCCTCAGTGATGGAAGCAGCTGTTGTTTGTTAATTTACTTCTTTTAGGTAGCACACACATCTCACAGTGTTTAAGTGGTGCGCTCGTTCAAACACACATTACCAGAAATCCAAGCTCACACACACTGCCACGCATATGTACACACAAACACCTTTTTTTCCTCTTAGCACACCTCTCTCTCAATCGTCTGCAAACTCATTGCTTGTGTCTATCCGTCTAATTAGACTAATTGAGTTTTCTTTGCTTCGAAGAATCTAACTCATCTTACAACACCGCTCTTGAGAGCGTGGCTTTTGTTTGATCACTCAGAAAGTCTGAGGAAGAGAAAAGGCACAGAAAGATCAAATTGGGGGGTGAGTATATTTTTGTGCAGGCTCAAAACGATTTCCCTCTGTGCAAATCAAGGCGAAAAGGAAATGTCAGTCTTTTCAGGCCACACACTGCTTCTCTGATCTTTATGTCTCTCTCCCCGCCTCCCCAGTGCCCCTTGCAGATTCATTTGAATAACCCTCTGGTGTACTTATAAGTGCAAGTTCAAAGCTGTGTCACCATGTCCTCTCCTCATACATTTGATTGAAAGCGGATTGCATTCGTCCTGATTTCTACCGTGAGGTCGTGTTTGTGTAATGCATGCAGAAACAACAAAGTTGCAGGAGGTTATGCTTTCGTCCCTTTTCAGCCTGCTTGTTTGTTGGAGTTCTCTTATAATCTCATGAGTGGACCTACGCAAACTTTTTTGAGACACAGAAGAAGCAAACTTTTCTCATTGATTGATCAAAGGGGTGTATGACTTCTGATTAAAAGGCGTGTAACTTCAAAGCAGATTAATGTAACACCATCAATCTTTGTGGGCCACTACACAGACGAGGCAAATCCTCTATAATTGGCCCTGTCAAACAAAGTGTGGCCCCTTGAGATCTCATTTACAGCCTGTCATTTTCAGCATTTGTTACTGTACACTGGTTCAAAACTGCCCTTAATAGCTACTGAACAAATATGTGCTGATTGGACATGAACTGTTCCAAAAATTAAATAAAATTGATTGTTGATCTCATAGCCCATTTTTATGCACAGTCATAGTCAGCAACATAGTATGGATTCCTGTTTCTCTAAACCTCCATTGCCATATCCAGGCATCTCCAATTTATTTTTAAAAAAGTATTTTTGAACCTGAAGCTCCCGAGCAGTCACCCCATCATGATTCATTGTAGCACAAACATTTTGTTTCAAGAGGAAATGCGCTGAATTTTGGAAACCTAAAAATGTCATTTCCTTAGGATTCAACAATGAAAAATGGCTGTGAAGACATCCATATAACAGATGACAGATGATACTCTCCCAGAAGAGATGCATTTTGCATCACATCCATTCATTTGAATGATTCGGGTGTTGAATGTATTAATTCTCCCATGTTGATCTGACATCTGTTAGGGGCACATCTGTACCCTCACTTGTCCTAGAGTGACCCTGTCTCCGCAGGAAAGGGAGTGATTGAATTTTATCATGAAAAGTGATAACACTGACTGTCCCGTCAATACAGCACATGATAAACTGTCTGTGACAGTGTGTGCATGTGTTGGGGGTGTTATGTCATTGAAAGGAATGATAGCAGTGTACAAAATAGTGTGTGACTCGTATATATTTTATAATGTGGGTTCAAAGAGCAACAGAGATAAACGACTTCCAATTTATATACTTAAAAAAAAGACAATGTCACATAAATATGACAAACCAAGAAACGACCGTTTGAGCCATAAAAAGATAAGGCTGTCTGTCTTCACAAGTATGATGCTTAGTGCTTGTCTACAGTATGTCACTATTCAACTGTCACACTGATATTTAGTTATAATAGCACCTTGTTGTTTCAGCTGTTATGTCCCACTGAGTTAATGGGCTCTAAAACTGATTGGTTGTCAGAGTAATGATACCCTGTCGCAGCCTCTCTTTTTTTGAGACCTAGCCCTTAAATAATCTCAAAGCCCCTTAATGATTCACAATTGGCCACACCACTGAGTTTCCGTCTCGTCTCTTTGATTAGAGTATGTAGGTGGTTAAAATTTTGGGGAGGGAGGCATCAGACACCAGAATGATTTCAGGAGTTATTCCAGCTGAATGAAACTTCAGATTTCCATTTCTGCCTCAGGTAAGGTCTCACAGAATATGTCTCATTAGTAGCAGGAAAAGGTTGTATATGGAGTAAAGTGTGTAGCTAATTAGTGTGATGAATAATTGCTAGAATTCAGTGTTGTGTGAAGCGGTAAAATAAGTCAACTGCAGACGGAAATCTGCGCATGACATCTATAATTCATAACATCGACATCACCCTGTATATCAGTCAGACAAAAAGAAGCTGTATAGTTGAGCTTACCCTGACAGCTTTGGAGATACTTACCCATACTTAGTTTTTGAACACATAGTCTGAAAAATATTTTTGGGTGTTGGCAGCTACCATGGTTTGAGAGCTCAGGAAAACTGTGGAACGCTGTTAGTGACAGCAGAGCCCCGAGGCAGCAGCTAGTGTTGGTGGTTGACTCCTCTCAAACTCCATTGGTGTAGGTGTGCAGGCTGAAGAGTGAAAGAAGTTCTTTCAAATGGTCCCTATTCCTCCTCTGGAGGGAGTAGTAGCACAGGCAAGTTTGGAGTTTGGAGTGTGCTGTCCTGACTTGAGGGTTGACAATTATAGAGTGGGATCTGGTTGCTGGAAAGAAACCTGATAAGGCCTTAAAGACACAGAATATTACCTAAGCCAACATTATTCCCCTGTCGTCTGTCTGGATGAAAGTCAGCAGGGAACAAGCAAGATCTGTGTTAGTGAGAAGCGAGAAAAATGGGCAAGGGTGACTCACATTAAGGATAGGATTTTGTATGGTGACGTCTAGAGAACATTGCTTTTGTCGCTGATGAAAAGGAGACATGTATCTCTAGGGATGAAGAGCTTTGAGAGAGAAACCACAGGGACAACAGGACCCATTCTCTCCTTTCAATTTTCTTATTTTCACCTTATGCCCAGCGGAGTGGAAAAAAAAGAAACCGCTCAGTGCCCAGCCAAAAGAAGAAAATTGAGCATGTGAGTCCACATCATGCACTAAGTTGTTTCACTGTGAAAACCATCCGCAGGAAGAGGAATGGTGCCGTACGCTGATGACATTCATCAAAACCTGTAATGGATTCACAGCGGGAGACTGAATATTAAACTCTAGTCATGTACATGAGAATTGAAGCGGTTTAGACCAGGGTAAAAATGTGCTCCCGCTGAGGCAACACACAGTCAAATCTATTCTACGTGTGATGGGTACACTGGATATCAGAGCGCTGTAGATTACACACCTCAAAATGAGTAACTTCTCTCAGGAGTGGCAAATAGCTGCTAAGCTGTGGACGGAAATAGCGACATACAGTGAATGTTAAAACAGTAGCATGAGTAGAGAAAGATATATGAGGAGGGAAGTCAAGGGAAGCAGGAGATGGTACAGGGAGTGGAACAAATGAAGACGGAGACTCCAACAGGAGTTGTGTGTGAGTGATGGGTGAAGTAATTTAGCACAGCACGACAGAAAACACTGCAACGTTATAGGCCGAGCTCCTACAGTAAAAATTCCAGGAAGTAATAAGCCAACCATCAGTCCATTGTTGTGGCGATGGGAGGGCGGGAGGGCTCAGAGGGAGGACGACCTGTGGAGGTTAGATATCTCACTCACCTTCCCTGGGCAATAAACTAACTGGGAGGAGGAGATGAGAGAGAGAGAGAGAGAGAGAGAGAGAGAGAGAGAGAGAGAGAGAGAAAAAGATGAGTAGGATGAAATAGAAGTGCTGAAAGCGAGAGATGGAGGAGGAGGAGGGGGAGGGAGAGGGGAAGAAAGAGGAGTCGGGAGTTAACAGGAGCAGTAGAGGAAGGCAAATATGACTAAGAGAAGGGATGAAAAGTTTATATGAGGGGTAGGTTGGAGAAGCAGGGGTGAGGAGGGAGCACAACGGCTGTATAACCAGAAAAACCACACTGCAATAAAAAGAACTCATCATACACTTGCGCACCCACAGTGTCAGTGTCATAGCTTACTCCTCAGTTCCTCCTATCCTGTCTTATTGTGTATTCACCAAACACCGCAGGCTTTGTTTTTATCTGGCACCCTGGCAAGGGTCTAATAGTGTTTTGCAAAGAATTCTTAGTGTTTTGTTTGAATCTCCCCGGGGTTTGACTTATAAACCTAGGAAGTAATCACAGCAAAGGATTGGAGGGGAAGGGAAAATGTGGCATGTTCTGGTGAGCAACAAACCTCTACAACCCTGTTGGAGCAGATATGCAAAATAAGCAGTTAGTTTGGAGGTTCAAAAGCTGGAATTTTCAAAAAGCACTTGATCAGATTTGGTGGACTAAACAACCTCTGTCACCAGCATGAAATACAGCGTGCATTATTACATACTCATGTATCTTCCCCCTCATTTCAACTGCACTTTATTGGACATTGACTCAGTGCCCACCAGGGATTCGCAGGTTGTTTTGATTCTTATGAACATCTTTGCTGTCAAGCCAAGGAGCTGCTGTGTGGCTTGGCTGCAATTGTTTCAACAGTCACGTCTCCTCACTGACTCTTCCTCGTCTTGACCCTTTGTTCTCTTTTAATCAAAACTTTTTTGTGCTTGTTTAAACCACCTGAAATGTCTCTTGTGTTTCTTGAACAATACAGAAAAAAGGTCTTATTTTTGATGAGCACAACCCTGTGCATCACAGACTTGCAAGACACCCAAGGATTTGGAAGAATCAAATCTGGGCAAAAATGCAAATCTGTTGGTCTTACATTCAGGTGTTAAGAAAGATGAGTCAAATGGGATGCCTCTGTTGCTTTGTTTTCTGGATGGGTGTGTAATTAGGAATGTATTTGCTAACATGTCAACCAGAAAAAGTTGATAATCCACAAGTGTATTAAAGCTCTGTTGTTGTGAGTTGGGTTTTGTTCCTTTCTGTCCCCAAGTGGTCGAAAATCTAATAATGTGGCTTTGGGCAGTTTTTGCCATTCATGCTTGATGCCTTAACCCCTTAGGCCACCAGGGAACCCCAAAGTTTTTTTGTTTTTAGTTTTTAAATGTTCCCTAATGAGTTGAATAAATTGGAATCTGTGGTGTGGGTTTCGTTCTTTAGAAATGTCACGGAACAGCTTAGTGATTGGTGTTTGGAAACTCCATGATCTTATCTTTCCCCTGAACTGCAGCGCTGTTGTGAGTCCCACCCAATGGTTTGTCCCAGAGGGGCTGCACAGGAACTCGGTCTGTAGCTCGCAGACAGTAACACACACACACACACCGTTGCACTGTTCATGGATTTTGGTTCATGGAGATGTGCATCTATCTATCACCAATCATCGCTGCTTGTTCCCTGTATTCTGTTTGAGTGGCTGCTTACAGGGACGTGCTATTTATAGGCATTAAATTGAGACTGACACAGAGCAGAATGGAAAGTGGGCTGTAGTCATCGATCCAAACAATGTTCAATCAACGGGAAGCGTATTATATATAGATTTTTAACCATAATGAAGCTCTAATTCTCATCCAGTCATCTCAAAATCCCAGCTAGGCCATCTGTGGGATCGATAGAGCAGTTATTTGAGGGTGCACAGAAACCGTCAGATTATTTCATCTCTGCACGTTCAAAGCCGGACCCCAACCAGCAGGGCCACTCCAATTGGGAAACTCTTCCCCTTCATTGAACGATGTGAACTCCCAATAAATTGTCTCGTAGATAGAGGAAAAGTAAATGTCACACCGGGGCTGAACGGCAAGTCTGAAACTTCAATAAAAGGCAGTTGTAAACAATATGTGTAGAGTGGGTCAGTTTTTACAGGTTCACATTGTGCGGAGATTTTAAGCTATCCTTTTGTACCCTGAATGGTGTTTTTGTTTTCACTTGAAGGCAAGGATAATGTTTGAAGTTGAGGGTGAAATGCAGGGCAGGATTAATATTTATGAAGCAAATCTATCAGGAATGAGTCAGTTTTTTTCTTCTTTTAAACTATCTATGATGCAATTGAGTTGATGTGGGGGAGTATATTAAAGAGGATATGTGGGTGGTAGAGGTGATGTTGATGAATATGTGGCTTTCCTGAAAACAGTATGTGATTACCAGGTGGATTTTGGGGTTGTTATCAGAAACTTAGTTGGAATGTTTTTCTGAAGTAGGGCGGGGGCAGAGGGGGATTTGAATACACCCTTTTCTCACGCTACCTGTTATTCATCTGCCACTTTTCTCTGGTCCCGAAACGAGCAATTCAAATGACTGAAAAATAACCTCAGGTAATCCCGTCATGCCTTTGTAACTAAATGCTTCACCTCCTGCACATTTATCTCTACTGTTGCTTTCTTGAGGGTATTCAGATGATGCCATCTGTTCTTTTACTGATGTTATTGTTGTCTTTGTTGCTTTTTCTTCACTTTTCTTTATTACTTTTTCTACCTCATTCACTTAAGAATGTACTAATTCATTATCATCCCGTTCCATCCATCAATTTATCTCATCTTGCCTCTTGCTCCAGGCCGGCCCACAGATCCTGGCTGTCTTTATATTATGATGACAACGACTGCCATTTTCAATGAGGGTGTCTGTGTGTTTGAGTGTGACTTTCTTTTTAGAAGTGTGTAACGTATTGTTTGCAGTTTAGTTTGTCTATCATCACGTTCAATGTTTTTCTGTCTTTCCCCTCAACTGGAACGTCTTAGTTATGATGTGTGATGGGCCATTGTTTTGACATCAGCTCCATAACTCCACAGGACCATCCTTTCGAGTTTGTGTTCACACAGTGGTCTTCTACAGCTGGAAACAACACTTTGTTAGCACAGCGTGCTAATTGGCTCAGTCACTTGACCTCACGAGGCCCCCTTCTTCCCCATCGAACGCAGCAGGTGGGAGGGCCCGTGCGCTAATTGTACTCCTATCTCAGCTGGTAGTGGAGATGACAGCAGTCTCAGAACTGATCACGTCACAGTGACTTTTTAAAAATTTCTTCTGTGGTGTACTGAAGCCACGTGCTGACAGACCACCCGCCATGGTCAGATTCTCAGTTCCCAGGAGGTGGAGCACTTCAAATAGTTGTGAGGGGAGGAGAGAAAGTGAAAGAGATGCCCCGCAGTGATAGAAGGAAAGAGGGAGGGGCAGGAGTCTTTGAAAGCCAGTGAAGAGAAGGATGATAGGAACTTGGAGGACCCTCAGCAGGCCTCCGGTTTCAAAATCCAGTCAATTCAGCAAGTTGATTTTCTTCAAATCCGGAAATCTTTTTGCTTAAAAAGATATGTAATTGCGGAATTAATTATCTCTATTATGTAAAGGAGACCTCAGTTTTGGTGTTGAACTTTGTTAAATGTATAATCTTTAACATTTTCATGAAAATAAACCTCATTTTAGTTACTTTTTGTGGCCATTTTATCAGCAAAAAGAGCTGGAGGATGCTGGGGATTCACAAAGGATTCACAGGAAACATTGCATGTATGTAACCCAGCCCCCGAGTGTCTTGTAGACACACAAAAACACAAAAGGCTCTCCAGAATCAATAGCTGATTATCGGGCAACAGCACACAGCGCTCCCTAATCAATTTCAATTTCCTTGTTTAGTTGCTTGCATATGAATTTCAGGATGTCCTTCCTCTTGCTTATGATTACAAGGATTTGACTTGGGGTCCATTATTGGATCCCTAGAATAAGTTATTAGTGATTTGCATGACCTTTGACCCCAGTTGTCCTCTCTAATGGCAGCCCTGTCACATCAGTGGAGGTCAGGTGGGTCAATTGAGTGTCGGACAGTGGCTTTGTAATGTCCCTGTAATGTGCAGGGACATGCTTTATTGCTTTGACGTTGCTCTTCACGTCGTGTTGTTTTCCATTACACTTAGCTAGCTCTTGTTTTGTGTTTTATGCTATCTTGGTTTTTATCTTGACTTGAGAGGCCATACAATTGTTCTGATTTAGACAGAAACTAGATTAGCAAGGCCTTCACCAGAGTCATGTGGACAGGCTTTGTCAGATATAAGTATGTCATCCTGGCAGTGTGAGCTCTGAGACTGCATCGTGAAGGGAATGACTTCTTCTGCTTTGTGAATGCTGTTGTCCTCACAGCCTATATAAACACTTTTATAAATAATTTCTGCGTACGTGGTCGAGGTAAATCAAACACTTTCTAAAATGTAAATCAAGTGCTGATGACTCAAACATGCTATTGAATAGTAGCTTTTTTGATAATTATGGTCTGTTCGTCTATAAGATATTTTTCTTCATTCATCCTCCCAGCTAACAATTAAACTGTGAGCTGCAGTAACCTTGTGTTGACAAAAGTGAAGTGTGTGTAGGATGTGATTGTTAAAGCTCCCCTCCTCTGCTTTAAGTAAATCTAACTCTACTTCAAGTGTATGTTTGAATGCAGAGCACTGGACCTCTAACAGGCAAGAACAATTCTTTCATCTCTGCACTCCCACTATGATTTTTTCCACAGTTTGACTGTTTTCTTGTACTGCTAAATGAGCAGCAAAGAGGAGCTACTCTGCCTGCCAATTACACACATAAGCACACACACAAATCTGATCTCCTCAGAGTGGTGCTGCCCTCCCGACAGGAAGAGGAGTGTCACTGATAACCTGGGGCACAGGAAGTGATCTCATTGGATGTGGCCCATTTGAGAGGCAGAGAATTACTGTGGAATGCTGCAGATACATTGATTTTTCAGACACTATACATTGTAGTGGCAGAGGACCTGGATTAGATGGGATTGGATGAATCTTTGATGATCCGACTGGGGAATAGCTACTGAGAAATACCATGGCAGAGAGGTCGGCTGTTGGAATTGGGCTCTGGGGATATTTGTGTATCTGTGTTTACGTGGCCATCTCTGTTCATGTGGCCATGTTTGTCTTTGTTCACTCTGGTGTTCAGTTGCTCTGTTTGTGATCCTGCAATATGGTTGCCCAACTTTATTTAGACAACATGGCCTCTGCTCCCTCTTGACATCAGCTGAGACGGCAAACTTTTGCTTCTGCTCCCTCGATCTTTGCTGTTGCTCTTTGACTCTTTCACATTTTCCCTTTTGACAGTCTTCTCTCTATTTGGATTTTTAAAGCCAAATAGGTTTATAGTGAGACAAGGTTAGCTACATTTGTTTGACGATTTGACCAAATGTATTTATTAGATTCAATGCATCTGCTCTTTCTCTTGTTTTTTTTCTCCTTTTGTCCAAATTTTTTCTCTGTGGGTAGTGTCTCTTCTGTTTTGGCTTAATGGAAGGATAAAATGCTCCTTGACAAATGCATTTGGCCAGAATGAGTGAAAAAGTAGTAAAAAGTCTAGTATGATTTAACAGTTTTTGCTGGTTCATGAATAGATTTTTAAAAAATTCTTGCTACACTGAAGTGATCGTAAGGCACAGTTTAGTTTCCTCAACCTTCCTGGCCTCTTATTATCTATTACACATAACCTGAATTATTTGTCAAAGATACAGTTGTATACCACAGTAAATCATTTTTAGAGCAGCATTTTTGAAGCAGCAAATCAAACCATAAGTGCAGTATTAGCATATTATCGTCTCAGCAAACAGTTGTCTCTGTCCACAGGCTCAGAGCAACATTAGCATTCATGTTCAGATGTGTTTCTGGCCACCTGGCGAAGTCTAATATTCACTCTCATTTTTGCTCTCCTCCAACTCCTGGGGGAAATATCTTGGTCTTTAGCTGATGTAAAGATTTAAGTAAACAAAACATGTTGAATGCCATGAAGGCTGAGTCAGTCACCACAATACTGACACAACACGTAGCCTCTGCAGCTGGAAAGGGGAGCAACCAAAGCTGCATCTTTCTTAACTCTCCTTCACAGTCCTCCAGTTTCTGACAAGTTTTTTTGCTCTTCCCTGATGACCTTTTATTATTTTATTATTCCTTCTTGTCCTTGTCTTTGTATAAGTGTTACTCCAAAGGTCTTGTCGTTGCTGTCCCTCTCTCTTCATATTCAGTCAACTTTATTTTTCCCCCCTCTCCTCTTTTTGCCTCAGGGAGTGGAAGTGTTACATTCTTACCCCTGTAATGGTCCTAATCCGCTTAGCTTAGTAATGTAGCCCAACATTAACCCCCACGTTTCCTGCCTTAGGCTCCATGTATGTGTGTGTTTGCATCCTTAATAAGTGTCTGTTTTTGTGAATGACAGTCTTGGATTTAGAAGTTTGAAGTTGAAGCATCAGAACCCTCGGTAACCCAAAATTGTCAAACTTGTCTTGCAAAAAGGTTGTTTCATCTCTTTTTTTCCCTTTTATTCTCAGTTTCCACTCATTGTTGTATTAGTTACGCTCGTAAAATGTGCCAATTCCAACCAGTTAATTTTACATCCTTCACTGGAACGCCCTCAAACAGTATATATTTGTCGGCATACATCAAAAATGCTGTTTAAGGGCCTTGGGTATGTAAATATTTTTAATTAGCTAAGCGCACTTCAAAGTCTTTGTCTTATGAATATGCAAGATTGTATTGTTTTTTTCCCCCCCCTCACTTGACAGCCATCTGTCTGCGTGTCTTTGATGCACACCACATGTCTACCCTGCTGTTCAAAATGCCAACACACACTCACGCACAAAACAGTCACACAAATTCCACATACAGGTTTAATATATGGAATGCATTTTAATGCTTGCACCTCTTTAACATAGCCCCATAGACCACAGCTGGTACCCAAACCTCTCCAAACATGTTTTAACTTAAGACTTCAAAGCATTTAGCCTTTGTTTTATAGTATGAATTTTGGGGCTTGCTTAATGCAATCATCTGCAGGCAGATGGTATTTAGATTGTCGGATCTGAACTGTAACGGGCATCAGTAGTTCTGTAGTTCTTTGTGTTGATATTTGATGAAGAGTTTTCAAGGAAAGGTGTTCTTCATTGATTAAAATGCAGAAATATGGCTCTCTGTGCAGCAGGTCATATCCTCCCTGTCCTGACAGTCACCCCATCATCCCAAACTCCCATCACTTTCTTTTTTCTGTTCTTTTAACAAAACAGCCACATATTTTCATCATTCCATAGCTAGACAGGTAGAAAGTTCCATCAGTGAAGCTCTGCAGGCTTGGCCCCCCTGCCCTCACGTTCTTTCCTTCAACCTTCTCAAAGATCCTTTTTCTTCTGCTACTGTCAGGTTGCACTTGCATTGTACCCACTTTGTCACTTTCATCTTGCAGCCACTCCTAGTTTTGTTCATACTGAATACTGATTTACTGACTTATTTAAATTCCATCTAAATCTTACTTTACTCTGAAACTCTCGTCTTTCTACCATGCTCTTTGCACAGGCCTCAGGAAGTGGGTGTGTAGTGTGTTGAGTTAGTTCAGAGGGGGGTGAGAGAGAGAGAGGTAGAGAGAGGAGGGGAAAGGGAGGATACTGATT
>BRZM01000206.1:129901-144885 GCA_033238685.1 Lates japonicus | reverse complement strand
GGTAATTGTTATAGTCTTGGCACACTGTGCTCATTATATTGTATATGTAGAGTTTCAAAATGCTGGTCATTTTAACAGTAATAACAGCACACAAAAAGTAAAAGATATTGAATTGTTAACATGACTAACAACCATCCTAGTCATTCCATGAGGTTGTACTTAGGCACAGTGATTTTTGTGCTAACATCACCAAGCAATCATGTTTACAGTGACAATGCTAACATGCCAATATTTAGCAGGTTTAATCTTTACTATTTTCACCATGTTAGTCAAGTGTGTTAGCATGCTGGGAATGTCAGTAGTTTTGCAGGTAGCATGTCATAAACCAAAGTACTAGACAAATTAAAAGTCTAACCTGCTGGTGGTTGAGGATAAAAACATAAATAAAAAAGTTAGTAGGAGTCATGCTCCAGACACCATGGGTATCTGTTCCAGATTTTATGACAATCCATCCAGATGTTTAGACATTTCACTAAAAGCTAAAAATGTCAACTTCATGGTGAAGTTAGAGGCAAGAGGAAACATTAGTATTTTGCCCTTAAATCACATTTAGCTATGCTAGTTTAAGTCTACCTTTTACGCAGACATTTTCTCCTTGCTAGTGGATATTATATTTCACTGAATGATGTTTTTCAGTTACAAATTAAAAATAACACATCCTAATGTCTAGACTTCTGTTTTCTCATGACCAGACCACTAACAGGGGCATTATAAGTTCCCGAAAAACAGACAGATTTGTTTTCAATATTAACTTGAAATAATACAATGGGCTATAACATTTTTTTCCCCCAAGCATCCTCATGTTATTAGATACGGGTGTGCAGCCTAGTATCCCTCTGCACTGGTGACATCAAATGATAAACACTGAAATTGCTGTTTGTGCTAGTCAAAGGCACCATGTAGTGGGATTAACCTCCAAGAAGTGCCAAAAATCCATTAGGGCAGCCAACCTGTCCAGTTTACTCCCTGGAAAACAACAAGAGTACGTTTACAGTTTGGACAAAAAGAACTAGATCCATAATTATAGTCAATTAGAATTATCTCTTAAAACGTCCTGAAATAGACAGATGGCCTGGTTGGAGCAAACTGCCTTTGTTTTAGAGCAAAAGTAATATCCCTTTAAATCTCCAAATTAATGAATAGCCTAATTAACAGGAGTACAGTTTGGGGCATGCTTTGTTCATTTTTGTAAATGATGTAGTCACAAAAGACGTTCTGGCAAAGGAAGAACACTGCCTGGAGATCACAGTAAGCATATTATCTACACTGAGTGCTCCTCTCTACAGCAAAGTACTGTAGACACACATAACTACTGCCACTACAACTACTATTGCTACTTCCACTACTGCTTTACTACCTTTGTAACAAGATTAATTATGTATTGTATTTTACTGTGTGGTTGTTAAATCAGTTTTTATAAAAGCCTGTATGTAAAAATCTGCATTAAAGTATTGACCTTATTATATCCTAACCTATACAATCCTAACCTTGTGTGTGAGTTAGTGGCACCCTTATGTCAAAAGTCCTGATGGCCAGCTTCTTTAGTCAGAACAAAGAGCGAGAGAGCCATTGCTGGATGATAATAACTTTAAATTGTACAAGCTGAACAAGCAACATTATAAAAGGTCAGTTGGTTAATTACAAAAAAAATAAACAAAACATGACAAAAACCATGTCTTACATTTTTCTCATCTAAGCCATGCAGATAGGCCTTGAGCACCACAAATGAAATTCTATTCACATCAAGATTCTGTGTAGCCAGTAAGCATACCTCTAGGCTCTGAGTGGGGGAACTTTTTCCTTCCTTTCTTTCTTTTCTTTTTTTTATTATTTTTTTTTACATGAACTGACCCTTTATGCACCTAGTTATTTTTATAAATAAATTATAAAAGCACTTTAACAATGGGAGATGCTGCCAGAATCACTGGTTTGTATTGAAGCACATATTGCTTTTGCAAATGAGGTGGACCAATTGGAAAAAAGTAATAGTGAAATGAGGTATGGGGTCTAAATCTCCTGGGTGTGGGTGGGGTGGGGTGAGGGGGTGCTGTGAGAAATGCTTACGGGGATGATGCTTTTTCCTCCAACAACAGCAGCAGATGATTTGTCAAAAATGAACAGTGCAAGTATGCCTCTTCACTCGTTCAAGCTTCAGGTCTGATCTATGGAGTTAAATGCTGCACTTTGATCTAAAAGCTGTAATCAGACACATCCACAGTGAGGGGGAGGTAGCTCTGCTGTGCTGATGAGGGCTCTAAAACCAATAAACAAACAAAACAATAAATGTTGAAAGATGTTTCTCAGTCTCAGGGGATTATTATATATATATATATATATATATATATATATATTTTTTTTTTTTAGAAATAACGCATTATACAGTTGTTTTTTTTTTTTTTTTTTAACCTAAATGTAGTTGGGGTTAAAAGGAGGTTTTCTTATGATTTATTGCTTTGTAGCATAGCATCATTTCATCCAACAAGTCCTCCAACTTAAGCAACCATTTAGGTTGTTTGTCTCTAATCTCTAATGTTTGTTGTCATGGTTACAATAATTAACACACAAAATGTTCTGGCAATGTCATAGTGGACCTTTGTCATCATGGTTACAGTAATAAACGCATGATTAGGTTTGTTTATTGGTTAGGAGTACAATAATAAACATTCAGTTAAGGTTGTGGAATGGTCAACTCATCCATCCAGCCCAACCTCCTCCAACACTGACTGGTCTCCCTCTCTCTCTCTATATATATATATATCTACTAGGAACTAACTAGATGACCCTGGGCTTGTTTTTACAGGACAGTCTCGTGTCCTCAGTTGGCAGAATGATTTTAGAAACCTGGAGCCTGAGACTTTCCTGACTTTCTTCTTTTTGTGAAATAATCCCAAAACTCTACACACTTTTCCCACAAAGCTTCGATATTGTGACCAGAGGAGGTGTTGATAGCACTCTCTCTTGCTTTCGTCACTGTTTTGCTCTCACACTCCATACCCGACATCTTTTTTGTTTTTTTTTCCTCCAACATACTCTGGAGGGAGGCAAACACTTGACGCAGTTAGCACATGCACAATTTCTTGACAGCATACTGTGTTTGAGGAGCTAGAGGAATCCGCAAGCTGTCGCCCGTGTGTTTCCCCTGCTCTGCTGGGACATATTTTTGAGATGCTATATTTGACAGATTTCTCCTGCCCACCTGCTGATGAAGGACGGGCCTGTGGGCAACTGAAGCCTGCCTGAAGACACATCAGTTTCCTGGGCCTCTAAATTGACAGAGTCTTTGTTTGGGAGACGGCATGAAGACAAATGGGCGCGGGTAGGCTGTGGTGAATGGTGCATCATGGACATCATTCTGCCCCAGATGATCAGCCATTACATCCGTTGCTATCTGGCAATTTATCTGAGCTGTCCTGCTGCAGACGGAATGAGTGTTTTGTTGGGGTGGGGGGGGGGGCGTCACGTTGTCTGCATTTTGCTTCCGTGTTGGAGAAGAGTTGACGTTCTACCGTTTGAGACTTCTTTCCACTTAAGCGAGTTCAGTTTGAAGGTCTCTCAGTTAATCCCAGCTTACATCAGGGCCGCCGCAATGCTCAGTAATGATTACCATGTATCTGGACTGACTCAGAAATGTAGCGTGCGGAGGAGGTCATCTCCAGAGATAGACTGACATGGCAAGGCTGATAGAGTCTTGAATGAGAAGACTCAGAGATAAGGGAGTCTCTGTGCACGTGTACGTGTGCTTAGGATGGTATGTGTGTGTGTGTGTGTCACTGAATTTTGCTTATCTATGTTGTGTCTTAAAAAGATTTTCAATAACTGTGACTGATCATCTAAAAACACAGCTTATCTTATTAATGCCTGCAGTGTTTTGTAACACACTTGAACAGGCATCACTTCTCGTGGCAACAAAGCACATTCATTTGATTCACAGATACAATCTGTTCCTTTTTGACAGTCAGAGATACCGTACATCACAGACGTTAGATTTATCATCTTTACTTTTCAGCCAAAGAGACAGCAAATATATGAAACAAAGTGCAGCGTGATAAAAATGTTTAAAATGCAGAGGCAAGTACTTTTCTACAGAAAAATTCAAGTTTACAGATGTCTCATATTTTAACACAGTGTTGGACCATCTGTACTATCCTCTTGTGTTGTGACAGTCAGCCTGGGAGGTGTAAATGAATCATGGCTTCCTCCAGTCCTGAATGAATTACAGGATTTGCACTGGTAAATCTGCTGTTGTCGGTGCATGTTTTGTGCCATCAGCAGCTGAGACGATCTACATAGCCGGGCTGTTGCTACAACTGAGGTCATGTCTTCTGTATTCTTGAGGGAGTTCGAAGGCATTAAGGGATAGCATTCTACAACAGAACATTAAACATGGAGAGATTTTAACTATAATTCCAGTATTTGTGCAGCAAGTATCCTTAAGCCAACAAAAATGAAAGCAAAATAATAAAATTAAGTATTTCCTTTCCGCAAAATTATTATTGGCAGTGTGGGGGAAGGTTTCAAAAAGAATATAAGCCCTCATGAAGAGAACTCATATTTACAGAAAATATGATTGAACAGTGCACTGATTAAATAAATTGCGAAAACATCCAAATATTTGGAGAGAATTAGACATTTTTATGTTTGATCAAAATTCAGGAGGACTTTGTGTTTCTAAAATCTTGGCTACATCACTGTACGAACAGACTGAAACACTACCAAAGCTTTCTGGATGGAATTCTCACTTTTTAATTTGAGCTGAGCACATGCATATGTAGACTCTAGTTAGACTTTCTAAGATTAATAAGAAGAATTATGTAGATCACAGGGCATACTGAACTGAAACAGCTTACATTCCAGAGAGAAATATCTTAGACCTACTAGTTTTGAAAGAATACAGTCCATTTTCATCCTTCCATTATGTATCAAGTCATGGGGGCAATCCCAGCTGACATTGGGTGAGAGGCGGGGTACACCCTTGAGGTTGCCATCTATGACAGGGCTGACATATTATATAGCAATGTGTGTGGTGAAATACAGTATAACAGCACCAAAAACCTCCATCTAAAAAATAACCCTGAAGAAGCAACACCTGACAAATCTTTTGAGGCTTCACAAAAAGTATTCATTGCATGAGTATTGCACTTGATTGCATTACATTTTACAGGAGCAGCATTACATGTTGCTCTGTCCATCCCCTCTACGCTTTAAATTAAGGTGTTAAGATTATCATGATATTTTTCTCATTTTTCTCAAGGAGATGCTCACTAGTGCTCCTGTCGGTCTCAAACCAGCTCTTTAAGATGGCATAGATTAAAGCACCCTAAAAACTAAAAGTGTCTACAGTCAATATTTTTAGAATAACAATAACTCAAGTGACTATGAGTAACATAAAGTGGGTCACTCATTGCGACGAACCAAAAGAGAATTATCATTTGACTCTGCAGTTCTCCTCAGCCTCACGGCACCTCATAAGCAGCTCATTGTTTTATCTTTCTGGGCCCTCAGTTTTACTTGGCTCACTTTCAGCGCCCTCATAGTATCATTTTTAGCTCACCTGGCAGTAGCTGAAGAGCCAGATGTTTTCTTCAGGATAGGGACTTTGATTCGTCAGGTGGCCAGAAACAGGACTTAGAAAGAATACAAATGTTGCTGTATGTTGACTGGATGTGTAAATAGGTAACTGCTTGCTAATAACTTGATCTCGTGATAATATGTCACTTGTTGCTTATTTCTGTTGCCCCCATATAGTCAAAAAATGTGCTATTGCAAGTTTAAATTTTGACTGTTCATGACTAAATAAGCAGCAATTAAAGCTAGAAGGACTCTGTGGGTGTGGTTTTATCAAATTTGATTAATGGTGGCAACCCATTCTGATCCCGGTTTAATTGCACAATGCTGATTGGTGCGCACAAATGCCTGACATCACCAACAGTGCACAGCCCACTTTCATGCAGCAAGAAAGGTGCAGACAAAAAAACACAAAGATGGAAAAATATGTAGAATAACCAATTTTGTATTACATTAAAATGTGATTTCAGGGCCTTTAACAGAAATACCTCTCAGTGTTCATTCAGCAGTGTGGATTAACATTGAGAGTGACCTGCAAAGCTTCCCCAGATTTTCTGTTCCATATATCACATCTGTCACTTGATACAATTACTAGCAGTTGTAGTTTTGTACTGTTGCGGCCTGTGTTAGTTGTAGATCAGTTTTCATCAAGACAGAAGCACATTTAGAACTTATATACACATATACACAGACACCTCAGTGCCCACACAGTTTGAGATTAATAGACAAGAATGGAAGTGGAGTGGAAACTGTCTGGGATTATTTTGGTTGTCTATGACTCAAGCAAATGTTAAAACCTGTGGTTTAGTATCACAGTGCTATCTGAGAGTAAAGGGAATTTAGTTAGATAACCATACCAATATAAGCGCATTCCCATATATAGTCTGGCACTGTTTTAATTTGGTCCATAAACTTCTGAAGTATAAATAAAAAAAGTATTTCTGTCTTATTTAAGTAAAGAAAAGCCAACTCACCAGATGCAACTATTTTTGGAGGCCTTCAGTCCTGCACATTGTTTTCAGAGCATCACCTACTCCGACGCAGTCATACTTCACAGAGACTTTCCTTGACGCTTGTTCTTTGAAGTTCAAGAACCAAAGAGAGACCTTTAATGGGAGTCTGTTTGAAGACAATGACTGTTACTGTTACTGTTACTAAGCAGCCATAGCACCTCACACATCTCAGTCTCCATCATCTCCCTCGCACAGATGATTAGGTGTGCGGGGACCATAGCCGATGTGAAGCCGGAGTGATTGAATCACAAAGTGACCCAAATGAAAGAATTGATTGGCCTCGCGATCATGATGTGTGTGAAATGAGTGGCCTATAGTCTCTGACACTGATCTGTTAGGATTCTCTCAAGTTCGCTTGTGATTCGCTGACACATTGTTCTGACAGCTGCTTCATGGAGTTGATATTCACGCTGAGCGGGAGTAATACAGTGGACAGATCTGATCGGCTCATATGATTGGGTGTTCTGGAGAACTGATATTTATCAGATAAATGAGGTCTGATAAGAGATGGATGTCAAGGTAAAGAATGGACTTTGAATTTGAATCATCTTTACTGTACTCCTCAGTATATAACAGCAATTGTATGAATTTATAAGATGTTAAAGCAGAAGGGCATTATTGGCATTATGGGCATTATTTGTTGCATCCCACTTTGGCTCCTCATATTCCTCCTGACTCTTGACTGTACACAATAAGTTAAAGTAAAGAAAATAAAAATTAATATTATATTGATTAATAAAAATATATTTTTCTACCATCAATGTACTGCAAATATATTTACAAAATTACATCTAAAATAATTAAACTGATTTTTGATTGATATGATATACTTGCAGATCTTTTATCTTTTTACATCACTACATAACAGAAAGAATGGAGCTAGGTGCTGTGCTTAGGCACTGACACTTATGTCAGTATGCTGGCTAAATGCTAACATGCTAACCTTGTTTACTGTTTTAGCTTAGTGTCCTGGTATGCTAACATTTGATAATTAGAGCTAAAGTATCAGAAAAAAATTAATATTTGGCCTGATGATGGAGCTTGTAAACAGATGACCAAAGTCAGTTATTACAATCCATTGTATGGCAGTCCATCCAACAGTTTAACCATAAGTGGCAACCTTAGGGATCACCGAAGTCAGTAAGATTTAAAATGTCTGTACAATACTTCATAGATATCGATCCAATAGTTGTTGAGCTGTTTTATTCTGTTCTGTGTGAGTGAATCAGAAAAAAACATTTCACACATGTAAAAACAAATATAACTGCATCAGTGTCTAACCATGATTCATTTGAAAAACAGCATTTTAATTAATTTAATTAAAAACATATGATCATATAATTAGTAGCCTATTCCACCAAAATAAGAATCATTTCCAGACCTCAATGAGATGTGCTTCATGAATACATTTTTATTGTTGTTAGTGCTGAACTTGTGAATCTACTGCATGACTTTGAGATGCAGTATTTATAGACAAGCGGGCGGATGTTTTTGGAGAGACACTTGTATTGATAAAACTGCTTCACTAATCAGTAAGGTCCGTGCAGTGCTAAAGTTTTGTTTGACAGCCATTCTGCTTCTGCGCAGGGTACTGTATGCATTCATGTAAATGGGCTGCTGCCCTTGTCTGACTTTGACATCGTCTCATTGCATAAACATGAGTCGTATCAGGCAAATTTACACAAGAAAATCTTTCGGAAAATATATAAATCTCACTATGTTTTCACCACTTTAACCTGAAACACGACAGAATGTCATTAATGCATACAATATCCAGTTATAATATTAGAGGATCTTTTTAATCAATTATATTATTACTCATTAATTAGAATAATTAAACAACTCACAGCCTCTTCAAAGTTGTGGAGGAACACTGCGTGGTGTGAGTGTGTGGCATCTGCAGCCTTCCCAGAGCCAGACTGCACTCCTTTTTGATCTGGCTTCATTATGCAGAGGAAGGCCGACCTATCATGAAAGCTGAGACGTGCTGTGTTCCAGCCTCCCAAATTGCAAACACAGAGATGTCTTCAGACAAGTGGTTGAGGAAAAAGATGTTAATTAGGGCCTCTTCTCTGGGAGAAAATACTACCATATCTTTTCCTGGTTTACAAACACTTTGTTGGTCGTTATTAGACCAAATTAAGCTTCTGTTTTGCACCTCCCTAATGACAGTTTTCCCTGGAAGCTTTGTACTTTTTTTTATTTTTTATCAGAGCATCCCATGTCCCCTCCTTACTAATCCCTTCCTCATTAATCTCATGCCTTATTTTATGCTTTTTCACATACAGCCTCCAAGGTTTACATTACCAATGTCTTCATAAACATGTGATAATTAGAGAAGCTGACTAATCGTTTTCTCATGTTGAAATCAACAACTTTAAAGTCTAGACTACTTCTTAACAACACTTTACTTTGAAGCAAAAAGCTAATTCTCTTTATGGCTTTATGGCTATTAGACTTTAGGTAGTCATTAATGAAGTTCTCTCCAGTTCTTAAACAATCTTACACATGCCGCAGGCTCACACATTTCCTGGAGTTTCTTAAGAAGAAAGTGATACATTATACAGTAGAGTATGCTTTTCTTGCACACAACCTTTCTCCTGAGACTGAAAAATGGGAATATTTTAAGATAAACAATATATTCAAGGAAAGAGGGAAGCTAATAATTTAGCAGTTGCCACCTTGTATTATTTCCAGATTGGAAAAAAGGAAGCGCCTACTTAAAACTCCAATACTGCCCCATCACAATTCAATCTTTCTCAAAAATTACTTAAGTACAGAATTTAAACAGCTTTTAATTCTGAGGAAAATTTCTCATATTATCTTGGGAAATTTCAGCTGACATACAAGGAATGTTAAACTCATGACCCTGCGCTCACTTTTCATAATAAAGCCACAGATTGACTCTGGGTTTTATCTCGGTCAATTCGTTTCTCTCAGCTGTAACACCTAATCTGAATATCAGCTATTTTACTGTACTGTGCAAGAGTCCAGCTCGGTTATAGCAGTGGTCACCTTCAAATGACAAGCCTCATCTGTCTCCAGGTCACCTGAATATTGTATCAGAGTTGCTATATGTCTCACTCTCCAGACCCTCTCTTTTCCTCTCCCTGGTGTCTCTCTCCTCCTCGTAACCTCTGCCTTTTATTCCGTGCTACTCTTTCCTCCCTCCTGTCTCATCCTCAGATTGTTGTCACGTTCCCGGTGCCCTCTCCTTTCTCGCTGTCTCCCTCCATCCCTCCCTCCCTCTCTCCCATTCTCTATCTCGGTGCGTCTGCTGTCTTGCGCGGTGCTGCAGGGCTCTCTGGCTGATGTAATTTATGCTATCTCCTTTGCTAGTGTGAGAGGAGAGCGTCCTGAAGCCAACACTCTTCATGCAGAGTGCTCCTGTGGGAGGCTGTGAGCCAGCACTGACTGAGCTATACTCTCTTTCTCCCTTTCACCATCCTCCTATGCACAATGACCATGCATGTGAAAAAGACACTCAATCTTCATGGTGGTAGAGGATAATTAAAATTACCATAGTGGCTTTCAGCTCCGCTGCAAAGGAAATTGGATCTGACGTCACCGCAGGTATCAGTTCTGCAGCCAGTCACTATACCACTGTGCCAGTCTAAGTGGAGATTCAGTATGCTGCGTTTACAGATGGGAAAGTGTTTTGCTTACATCTCAGGAGTCAAATCCATCAGGAGTCCATAGGCGGATTTGCAGCCGGAAACACTCCACACTTGTTTTTGGAACAGGAAAAGATTTGATGTTGACTGAATATGTTTATGTGTGGTTGCAGGACTGCAATCCATTTCTATGACAACAGAGAGGACTTCGGCTGGGGAAATGAAGAGCGCAATGGAGGGTGACGCCAGGAGGACCAATCAGGTGGGAGCGCTGTGGAACTTGCAGCAGCTGTAGATCATTTTGCTCAGGCCTTTCAATCACTCAGGGGCCTTCCGGCTTTCTGTTTGATATGCAAGGCAACTAGCCGCATCTGCGTCTGCCAGCAACTTAACATCTTAACATCTTAGAGCGGCAGCTCACACTACATCGTGCATTTGATGAGTGCTTTACATGATCAAAGATGTTGAATTTAAATCACTTTGCAAGACAAATACATAATGGCCCCTTGAGACGCAGAATTCAGATGTTTAAATGAAGGACAAAGTACAGTGATTTGAAGCTCACTTGCTTAAAGGAAGGATTTTCTCTCTCGCAGGTTCCCGAGGATCACGGAGACATGGATGATAGCTCAGAGAAGACCCCCAGCAAAGCCTCCAAATCCCCCCAGAAAAGCACGAAGCGGCCCAAGACCATCCCTGTCAAAGTCACTCTCCTGGATGGCTCAGACTATGAGACTGCAGTTGAGGTACATTACTCACTTTCTGTCAGCAAGCATGGGGAAAGTGGCGTGCATATTACAAACTTTTTATCGTTTTGGCCATCAATTATATCAAAACAATATTGTACTTGCCAGTATCTGGGACAGCACTAAAAAGAGGCCCAGTAACTTTGGCAACAGTTAAGCCAAGTGGCAGAAAAGTTGGTGAATTGGTCAAAACAAAATGGAGACTTAATAAAGGAAACAAAATGACTTGCACGAAGCATGTGACCTGCACGTCAGTCAGGTTTTTTTCTTTACTGAGGAAATGAAAAACATCAGAACTGTGTTGATTGACTGTAACCTTCTTCAAACTGATAACCTGAAACAAACACAAATGCCATATTACCATCATGTTTTCTGCATAGTGTTTGTTTGGTTGAGGTTTCACTGGTGCTCTTAAATTATGTGATTGTCCCTCTTCCTCTGCAAAAATTAAATGTCACATGAATGGAGATTTAATGCAATCTTGATTGCATCTGTGTGTTCAAATGCGTTCAACTTCTAATATTCAAATAACAGTAGTCGATATTTGCAGTTTTCCTAGTAATTCAGTCAAAATTTGCTCTATAAAAAAGGAAACCTGACTACTTTCAGTTTTACCTCCAAATAAAATAGTATTGCATATTTTGGTTAAACTGTTTGCTTGTTCACAGCTAGCCTTTCACAATCTGTCTGATCGTTCAACAGGTTGTTTTTGCTCTGTCAGGCTTTGCTGTAGGGATAGCAACGTGTTCCCAGATCTCAGCTTGGTGCTTACAGAGTTATCATAACTGATAGAAATGATGGCCGTAACTGCAAAAGTCAGAGCTTTCCTTTAAAGTTGCTTCTAGCTTCACAGCTGAGCACATAGCTTTCTTTGCAGAGAGTTATCCTTGGGTAATTGTTTCACCATTTGCAATTCTGCAAACACGCAGGAACATAATTAGAAAAAATGACTTCAAAAGGTTGTTTTTGCATGGCTGTTTCGCTACGGTAAAGTTCCCACATGCTTAGAATTCCAATCTTGCTGTGCAGGTGACAAAAAATACAGCATTTTAAGAAGCTGGTGTACTTCTCCCGTTTAAATTGAGCCCTTGACTCAGCACAGTCCACAGTACACCTCAGTGGGATTTAGTCTCCCTCGGTAATACATGCTACTGAGTCAGGAAATGCAGCTCTGTTGCTATTCTCACTGAGAGGGGGAGTGACGGGTAGAGGGAGGTGAGACAAGCTCTGCATTGTGGGGGATGGAAGGCTCAGATGAGCAATCCCCGGCTTCCATGAATCGTGACTCTGTAGCCTTTTGTGTTTGTAAACAGACGGGTGTAGCTCGGCGAATTCCCTCCGCTCTTTGGTTTATTTGAATTTCACAGTAACCTACACGCTCATCATGATCGAGTACTGCTGAAAATTAATTTGCTCCTGGACATGAAATGACTTCTGAGGATAGAGCAAGGGGTGTCGAATGGGGTCTTCCTGGGCAGGGCTTGCAGAGCTGCCGTGAAGCACATTAAAGACGGCACCGGGAACCCCCATTGGCTGCTGCCGCTGATGGAGTGTGATGGGAATGATCTTGTTGCCTGCTCGACCTCATTCGTGTCAACTATATTCCTTTTATGGCCTACCGCCTCCCACGTGACCTCACATATTTTACTTACAAGAGGCAGCGAGTGGAGAAATATGTCAGGAGTCCTGACTGAGGCGTCACACACACATTTTCTCCCCCCAGTCTCTCCTTCTGTTCTTGGTTACGTGCATGCACATACACACACACACACACACACGTACACATGCAAACGCATTTCTTCATGTCACCTGGACAGCGACACAAGAGGTATTGGGGTTTGACAGGAAATCCATACAGTTGACAGATGAGTGCTCTTATGTTTGACCGGGGAGAAAATAGAATGGGAAGAGGGGGGAAAAGATGAAAAGAGTGGGGGAGGAGATGAGAGAATAAGACAGAGAGGCAGTAGATACCAGGAGTGCTTGTTTGTGTACTGTACTATGCTCGAGAGTGTGTTTATCAATGTGTCTGGAAATGAAAAAGGCAAGTGGGGACACAATGATGAATGCAGTGAAATCATTACTTTAATTACAGTCATGATGTCCATTGAACAAACAGGCTCTGATGATAAAAACACAAGGAAGCAGCCTGAGCCTCCTATTGATGTTTGGCTCACGACATTATAGATATTGATTGAGCGCAGTGCATTTACATGGTCTACTCCTTAACCTAAAGCCATACTATTAAACCAAGAATTCCATCACCTGCTGAAAACACTTCACTGCTGGCAAGCTCTCACGGAAAACTCTATTTATTACTTCTTTTTTTTTTTTTATAAAAGTGTTTTGAATGAAACATCTGGCTTTTTATATAAAATCCTGAGGAGGCCATTGTATTTGCAACTTTAACTACTTAAACTTTGGCTGAACGGAATTTTCTCTGCAGGCCCAGCCCATAAAATGCAAATGTTCATTTTCACGGTTTATTCATTTTTGCTGGTTAACCACAGGACCGTGCATACCACATGGTGACAGAAATAATAACAAAGAAGTAGCTTTCATGCATTCATCCTCAATCCATCCTGCACTGGCACTTCTGAAATGTGTTTCTTTTCCACATTAATAGCCTGAATTGTGCTATAAAACTTATAATACCTCTGACCCAAAACCAAATCATTTCTGTAACTTGTTTCTCTGTGGGAGATTAAGGCAGCAGTAGCAGCAAGCATATAGGAAAACGTGGGACAGCAGATACATCCACGTATGAACAGGATTAAATCTACTGCCTAGAGTGCTCAACATTCTTACAGTCCTAAAAGAAAACCACCAGCTCCATAAATGAGAGGTGCATGTGATCATTGTTAATGAGTCAAAACCAAATAAAAGATTCATGACACTGTGACCAAGCTCGGCCTCCTTTGAAAAAGCTTAAAGGATGGTGAAATCGGGTTGTCTGTCTTTCCCTCCTGTTACAACAGCACCAATCTATGATGCATCCCTACACAACTCCTCTCTGCTTCCTCACCTCTCGGGAGGTCTGAGTGCACAGTCATCAGTAGAATTGTTTAGGAACTTGAACAAATGTAAGATATTTTTGAAGCTTTTGGGGCAGCTGTGGCTCAGGAGGTAAAGCGGGTCATCCACCAGTCACAGGGTTGGTGGTTCAATCCTCAGCTTCTCCCATATGTTGATGTGTCCTTGGGCAAGACACTGGACCCCACACTGTTCCTCATGTCAGCCTTCTAACGTCTTTCTGAAAAAATACCCTGGTGAATCAATGGGCATTTATTGCAAATATTGTGTAAGATATGGGTTTCAACATTTTTTTAGGTTCACCCATAATAGAGACTAAAAGTCAGGAAATATTGGCTTCTACATCTGATTTGACCATTTTTGGAAAATCTGTCTCTTGACGCTCTTAATTGTAACCTTGTAAGTTGAACATAGCTATGACCGTATAATACATTGCATAACAGAAGCTACGCTGCATTATGGTATGTTCTCCTTCTCCTATTCTCTCCCTTCCTCTCTCCCACTCCCCCGCCTCTCTCTCTTTCTCAACCCAACCGGTCGAGGCAGATGTCCACCCACCCCGAGTCTGGTTCTGCTCAAGGTTTTTGCCTCTTAAAAGGAAGTTTTCCCTTGCCGCTGTCGCGTAGTGCTTGTTCATGGTGGGAATTGTTGGGTCTCTCTTTGTAAATATAATAATATAGAGAGAACAGTCTAACCCTGCTCTATGTGAAAAGTGCCTTTTGTTGTGATTCGGCGCCATATAAATAAAACTGAGACTTAACTTGACACAACTCAGACTAACTTTACCATGTCTTTGCAGTTTTTGCTATTCGATTTGACAGTGCTGTCTTTCCACTTGGGTTAGTTAAAGTGACTAAGTTTAATAGATTTACTTTCTCCTTGGCAAACCATTAACCAATTCACTCACACACACTGTCTCTCCTCATCTTGTTTGCATGGGTGAGGCTATCAGCAAAATGGATTTCTAGGATTACACCAAATGGCTGCTAACACAATCAGCCCACAGAACTAGT
>BRZM01000206.1:111464-128038 GCA_033238685.1 Lates japonicus | reverse complement strand
GTGACTTTCACAAAACCTGATTAGCCAGTCTTGAGGATTTTTCATCAAAGTTTTACTTGCAAGTGTTAGAAACCACATTATACTTTCGCTCTGGTTTTCAACTCTAAAGTATTATGATTTTGCTGGGAGTTTTTCCTTCATTCTTTGGCCTTCAGGGTATGTGGAATATGTTTTATATCACTGTTAAACTGGCATTGACATCTTCTGGTAGATACCAAGGCCATTCTGTTGCATATACTTTGTTCCTGCCCAGATCCCCTATCCTCTTAAGTCAGCTGTCACTTCAAATTTGCCTGGGATCGTCATTGTGTTTTAAAGCCCTTTTATTCTAAACTGTCCCCACAGAATTTTTGCGTGGAACAAAAGTTGGCTTCTTCTTGTGAACAGACTGCTCCTAATATTTAAAGGCCTGTTATATTGCTAATAACCTATTGATTTGAAAGCGTCTTCTTCTGCTCGCCACGCTGAACATCTGAGGGAGTGAGTGCATGAACGGGCTAATTTGTAGGTTGGTTAGAGATGGAAAATCTACCTGACATGGCAGACGCAAGAATATATTTCTACAAGTAAACAGAAAAACTGCATTGATTTTTCCATTGCCGCGGAGTAAACACAATTCACCCTGCCACCACCCCTCCGTCTTTACCCACACTCACTCCCTTCACTCTCCTTTTCTTCTTCACTGCCCTCCCTCTTCCTCTCCTCCTCCGCCACCACCGGGCCACTCCTTTCCTCACTAGTATGAACAGTTTGAGAGCACCATAGGCTTCAAGCTGCCCAACCATCGGGCTCAAAACGATTGGGCTGTGGAAGGTCTGTATTGAGCACCATACCTTCTTCAGGTAGGACTTACACAGACAGACACACCTTTCCTGCACTGTAGTTGTTGAACCCTGCATGAACTGTCGGCACAGTAGAGCTATCCTGCTATCTTTATATGAAACTCATTATACAGACGTGTCAATTCCCAACTTCTCATGGTAACACTTTTTTACAGGCCCCATAGTTCTATTTTAATTTCCTTGAGAGGAACTGACATGTAACTGTAAATTTATGGGAAGGTTGCTGAAGAGGACAAGGTAATTTGTTACTAATTACAGGGAAAATGGAGGAAGTAATCAGTTGGTACACTTCTAATTAATTAATTAATTCTAATTAATTAGAGAGCCTTTTAGTCAGGATGTAGCTGGTTAGCTGAACTTGCACAAATATGAAATTTGTCTACAGGCAAACATATAATTCAACATCTGTGTAATATAAAGTTTGCAATAATAAGTTGGGTTTAAATGAGGTTTGTCATTCTGCCAACAACCTCATATCTCTGTGTGTGTTAAACTGACATTTTGTGTGTATGTTTTACAAGGCCAGACTATTTCTTTGCTGGGCACAGTGAATTGAGGTGCTGGCTGGTAGGGTTTGTTACCTTTGGAGAGAGATAACTCTTTCTAGTCTTTGTGCTAAGCTAGGCTAATCAGCTCCTGGCACTGGCAATGTCATATTTGGCGTACAGACATGAGAGTGGTGTCGTTCTCATCGGATTCTCTGCAAGAAAGCAAATAAGCAAAATGTCAAAGAATAATATTTCAGCTGTTCTTTCAAGGAAATTCCTCTGGAAATCAGCACCAGCTTATAAAGCAAACACAACTAACTAAATGGAAATAGCTCTCTTATTGTGTTGTGCTGTTTACTTTCCCTATAATTAGCGCCAAATCATCAATGTAATTCTTTTCATTAAACCTCACATGGAGTTATTAAGAAATTAGGGTCCAGGAAAATAAAGCAGCACCCCTTTCTCTCTTTATCAAATCTAAACTGTGTAATAAAGTAAAAGATATCAACAAAGTGCAGAATCTGAGTATTTGTGCCTGATACACAACCTGAACCTTCTTGCAGGCTGGTTTCTCCAGAGCCGCCTCCCAAGGGTTTCCTGGTGATTGGTTCCAAGTTCCGCTACAGCGGGCGAACCCAAGCCCAGACCAGACAGGCCAGCGCTCTGATTGACAGGCCTGCCCCACAGTTTGATCGGTCCGTAAGCAAGAGGTACATGCTGCCTCGAAGCATTGATGGAGGTGAGTACCCTGACTTTCTCTACCCTGAGGCTCACTCATGTTTCCTGGATTATGTTATGTGGGGCAATAACCAGGCTCCAGCCCCACAGGTTGGATTGATGGATGGGTAGCAATATAGGCACGAAAACATTGTCCTCCCCTCTCACACAGTGTAAATATTTCAGCAACAGGACTTATTGATTTTGTGTTATGGCCTTCAAAGTGAAGAGAGTGCCTATCAAATCCCCAGGAACTGAAATTAAGGAAGTTTTTGACTTGCTGTCTCCTATACACAGCTTATTGAGATACGTGGCCTTGGTAAATACTTCATAGTATAACATCCAATGTAGAAGTGGTTGATTGTCACCCTCCCCTTATCACTTCACCAGCCTCGGCTCTTGGCGATAGCATGGACCAGCTCTCCCAGCGGAGCTCCAGTGAACGCACGCAGTTCATGTCCAGGGAGACCTGGACCAAGAGGGCAGCCTGGATCTGGACCACGATCAGTACCACTATCAGGACCAAGACCATGACCAGTACACAGATCAAGAGCTGGAGCAGCATGAAGGTCAAGATCAGAAGCAGACACGGGGCGCCAACATCTCAACACCCACCAAGACTTTAGAGCTCAAGGTACAAGATGAAAGGATACAACGCTGTTCATATATACAGAAACCTGCTTTCAGTGCAGCTCTTGTTGCCTTGGTTGGTTTACAACTGAAACATTTTAGTGCACACAGTATGCACTAATTACATGTCATTAGTTTTAATTGAGCCACAGCCTTGTCAGTCAATAATGTAAATGAAATCAATATAAAAATTTGGCAAGTGTGAAAACCAAACCGCAGTTTTGAGGAAAGCATGGAGAAACACTCAAAAAATCATTTGAAAAAGTACATAGCACTTGCTGCGCCCCGAGTAAGAAAAATCCCTCATGAACCTTTGACTAACACTCCTCATCCTTCTCTCTCACATTCCTTTTCATTTAAGACTGTAATCAACATCCTGATTTTTTCTCTCCTTAGCCTAATTTCCCATTTTTTTCTGCTCCTCTTCCTAGTCTTATAAGACCTCTTAGTATGAGTCCTCTCCTCTCACTATTTCTTAAATCACCTTGCAAAATCTGATTTGACCTTTTTGCTACCTATATTATTTCTTTAACCCAGCATCCTGCCTCTAACAGTTATTCTCTCCTCACTGCTGTAACGTTGACTCTCTTTGCTAACCTCTGCTCTGTTTCTTTGACCTCTCTTTCCTCTGCCTCGTCCTCTCCTGCAGAGCGAGGAGGCAGGCTCGCCTGTAGACTCAAAGCCAGAGGTATTTTGGCCTTGGACCTTAGTGTCTGTCTGTGTGGTTTTGGTTGACGTAGGTCATGCACCCATAGTCTGTGTATGTTAAGCATGACCTGTCCTTTTTGATTGTTTGTCCCTGGAGGGGATGTTATTTCTTTCCATGTCATGATTTCCAGGATTCCTCTGAGAATAATCCATGGAAACTGCATGAATCGATCTTCAGATGAATAGACACAAAATGTTTAATATACATTTATTCAGGCTCGTCCTTTTCTTTTTCTCTGTCTGCCCACTGGGAAATAGTTTCAGGGGAAATTCATATTAGATTTTCTTCATAGGCACTTAGCTCACATCCAGAGTGACTTAAACAGTTCAACCCCGGTGGGAAAAGCTTCTTTTTTTTTCAATTGTCAACACATGTTCACGAGCGTGCATCTTAAACAGTGTCCCTGTGTGAAATTAGAGGGATTGATTGATATTAGTAAACAGATGGCCATTAAGCGCTGTGCATGATTCAGTGAATCAGTGTTGTAAAAAAAAAACTCCTGGTACTCCCGCTGAGATGTGTAAGAATCTCATTATTTTATCATTATTTGATTTAATTAATAATTATTTTTGAATTATTCCTTTGTTGTGTTCGTTGTAATGATACACAAATTCATTTTATTTTTTATTTATACTATGAAGATTATTCCAGTGTATCTAGTCCATATTTTTCCTATGCAGGCGTGTGCAGTAGTACTATTATAAAGTACTGCGGGAAATATTGGTACTGCATTTGTCACAAGAGGATCTGTTAATTTGTGGTTTTGTAATGTCTTCTCACCAAATCTTTGGATGAAGAAGTATGGAAGTAATCCCCCTTGCCAAGCACTTAAGTTCAGTCAATACATGACTGCATTAATTATCAATTGGCTGATGCCGAAATGGATTGTCCCTGTCTTCTTGGCAGAACATTAAATGGCTTAACAGTCTTAGTCCGAAGCCCCAGTGGTGTCAACTGTTTCTGTTTGTTTGTCCGTCTGGCTGCCTGCCTTTTTGACTCACCTGCAGCACTTTACCTCTTTGTCTCTGCACGCATCTGTTCTCCCACCCCCACCCCCAAATTCTTCAAACTCTGCTTTGCTCGAAACCCTTCCCTTCATCTCACTTGCCCCACCTTGGGCTCCCTCATCTGTTGGACAAGGATCTGGCTACCCCTCGGCCCAAACAGGAGGTACTGCTTGTCCTCTCTTTTTGGCATGTGCTGTGAGTGACCCCCACCAGGTGTGCTGTGTTTTCTTATTCATACCTGTGCCCGTCACTTACTGTTAGAGCACAGTAAGCAGCAACAGTAATAGAGGTCATGTTAAAGCATTCTGCTTATATTTTCTCTACAGCACACATAATCATTTGGTGCACCGGTTTGGGGCCATTAAGGCAGAGTGCAAATGGTTATTTATGATGATGTTTAAGGTGTATTTTTGGAAACAAAACAGGGCAGCAGTTAAGTACTTTGGGAAAATATACTGTTGAATAGCTTGTCCCTGTAATTTATAAGGTAAAAGAAAAATGTTGATAATACTTACAGTCTGATTGAAATAGAATTGGGTCATCATTGGGACCTTTATTGTCCAATCATGTGGTACAGCATAGTAACAAAACAGAAAACAAGCAATCATGGACCATGCCCTCATCAGATTTATAAGAAAGAGTTTTTTTTGTGTGTGTGTTTTTTTGTAGAAATGACCATAACCGTATAATAGATTTAGAACTAATATTTTAACCAATGTTAATTAGTGTCTCTGATGTGCACTTTTTGAGCAGCAGTTCCTGGATAAGCCAGAAGATGTTCTACAAAAGCACCAGGCCAGCATCAATGAGCTGAAGAGGGCTTTGAGGCAGCCTAACAGCAAAATGGCCCAGAGGGAGAAACGCCTCTCCTCAGCTACTCCTCCCGGAGGAACCCCTGAGCGGAAATCAGTAAGAATAATCCTGTTCCCAAGTCATTGTGCACACTGAACTAACTACCGTTGTAGTAAAATGTTATATTGGTCACCCTCTTCCCATCCTGTCTACTTTTAACATTCTCTGTCAAAATTGTGATCCCACTGAGCCAAAACACAGAAAATTAGGAAATGCCACTCATTAACAGTATTCATGTGGGGTAACTATGATTTCACAAATGGAAGAGCAGTGTACCTAGCTAGGCTAATGCAACTGTCTACTCTATGTCAACATAGGCGACCGGTGATGGCAAATTGATTGACAAGCAGGATGCTTATGAAGGAGCACTGGATACTTACTCTAAAGTGGAAAAGAGTAAGACCTCCTCTATGGTTAGAAACACATTTGCATCTCGGACTGAAGCGAATATGAACAACTGTCAAACACCCTGGGACTCTTTGAGGACTAGACCCGGAGCGTCTCCGAAACAGGAAACAGACTTTACAACAACAGGACTAACAGATTCAAGCCCCATGGATGACACCATAGCAACTAACAGGCATCAGGATTCTGTATTAGCAAGGAATGCCATTCAAGAAAATGGATATGGATCTCCACCGGACAAACAGAGGAGTGCAACAAACTATACAGATGTGAGGCATTGTCAGTATGAGCACGAAATTCGCCGAGAGAGACCAAAGAACTTTGAAAGTCCGGTGGCTGTGGATTCTCTCCAACAGGGAAACAGGGCCAGAATTGAGAGTGACGCGAGGCACTGTGAGACTTGGAAAATAAAAGACCGGAGCCCCATGGGAGTGAAGGATTGGAACAAAACTGGCAACTCACACTCAGAAGTCACCAAAATAGTCCCTCTCAAGCCACAGCGATCAAAGAAGTCTTTGAATAAAGAGAACAAAGGTGTTGTAAACCCTCAAACTCAAAGCCAGTCTGACAGAGGTGTCTTTGCTGCAGCCGGGGATGTACAGATGACAAAATCAAAAGACGGATCCTGTGAGGCAGGAAGGAGACTGGATGATGATAATACTGTACTGCAATCTACCACAGATGTTTTCAAGGAAAACACAACAGTCAACAAATACCACAGCGAGGCTGCAATGTCGTATCAGCAGCAAACTCAGCTACATCAACAGATAAAGAACGAGTTGTTTGGACAACAGGAGCTAAGAGACTGCAGAGATGCAACAGGGCAAAGTCAGTGGACAAGAGGAGGAGGCGTGCTATATGAAGATAATTTTCAAAACAACTCTGAGTTTAAAGAGAATGTCTTTTCAGGATCCAAATTTCCAACAGCTCCCCCTCGAAGTCTCCCTCTGAAAACGCAGTGGTCCCGCGACAGACAGAGCAACATGGACAACAGCCACATCCACTACAGGACGCCCAGTCAAGAAACAGCAAAGAGGAAGCAAGCGGTAAAACCATCTGCCCCCCCTAACCTGTTTGTCAATCATCGGAAAATAAAACATTGCATGAGCTTCAGGCGATGTCGTGCAAATCTTGTTTTTAACCATCTAAAAACAAAAAAAATCACACACATAACTTCAGAACTCATGTGGCTGTGTATGAGAAAGCAAAAGTCCACGTTCCTTCGCATCGCATCATTGACCGACTCAATTCACGTCCATGGCCCAGGTCTCTCCTTCCAACATCCTCACAGAATAAAGGTGGCTGCTGTTGCAAGGAGCGCAAGACCTTTCCACCATTTTTTTTTCTTTTTTAATTTAAATCCTCTTTATAAATGGCTGAGAAGGGCATTTGAACCAAATGTTCTGCCTTGGCACCTCTGTAGCAATAGCAGAAAATGAAAAAGGCGATTAGATGCAATCATAGGCTGCAGAGCTGCCAAACTTCTTCAGGGCTTAGGCATTCATATGCCACATTTACAAATATGAATACCTTTTTCCTGAAAGGGATTTTGAAAAAGCTAACCTTCCAGTGCATGGCATTACCATTGCACTTGCAGTCATTTTTAATGATGTCAGCCTGTAAAATATACCCTGTGTGCATGCTCCTGACAGTAGCCTTAAGCTTTAGGCTCTAGGAATCCTCAAGTGTCTTTATTGTGCAAGTATGTAACCTCTAAAGTTGATGGATGAATGAAGTGTTTACTTTGTGTTAATAACAATGCAGTGAAAGGCAGAACATAGCGACTTATGTGTTTTTTCTAAATACAACAGTCAATGCTTTAATCAGCTGTGTGTCGCTGCTGCGAACTAAACATGTCAATCCAGTGACAGAGAAAACCTCTTAACAATCTGGTTCTGCTCCTCTCTGATACAATTACATGCATTAGCTACACTATAGAGAGGTACTACCATTTGAGGCTGTCATTTCTATGAACTGACACATGCTTTATTAGTTTCCCATTTACCTTTTCTTGTCATTTGTTTCTCCTCTATAGGAGACACCCCCTACACCTGCTATTCATGAGGAGCCTCTCAATGAAGCCTCAGTGAGTCATCACTCAGTCTCTTATTCTGTTTTTCTCCTCCTCTTCTATTTTGAAAATGAGTAAACAAGCAGCATGTAGTTATTTATCACAGTCTCCCTCAAGATGTCTTCGTTTGATTGTGTTTTTTGATTGTGCACAATGTATCTAGCCTGGTTTCCTTAAAGGTGTAAATTAATAGCTAATCAAAGACAGACCCTACAACAAAAGCTCTAAATGCAAGATTTTAACTACTAACATTAAACAATTACTAAATATGATTTAAAATGTTTTGTTTACATCAGTATTTACTGTAAAGCAGGCCTAAATTTATAATTCTGATTAGTAGAGAAACACTAAAATATTTTTTTTCTGTAGCTTACACTCTTGAAATTCTGGTTGGGTGTAAAATTGTTAACTGTTATCTGTCTTTTCTGCAGAGGGAACCATGGGAGAGACGTCTGGGCTCTGTATCAGAGGACGATCAGGACCATGAGATCCTGTACCTAAAGGAAACCCACCTAGGCATTGAACGCAAATGCTCCAGCATCACTGTCAGCTCTACATCCAGCCTGGAGGCCGAAGTCGATTTCACCGTCCTCACAGACCTGCACACGGGCATGGAGGAGTTCTCCAGGGGCATGTCGGAGCTGGGAGAAAGGGATCTGTCGCCAGATGGGGGTCTGTGCCTGGGCATCGACTTAGTTCAGCAGCAGGGCCCCTCCGAGCCGCCTCCTCCGTTAGTGTCAGCTCCTCTGTCCAGAGGAGCCAGCAGCAGCCCTCCCGCCAAGCATATCCAGACTGAAGAAGTCAGAGCAGAGGTCAAACGGCCCGATGTTCAGGTAGACCAAAGTTTTAATATCAAGCGTGTTTGTAGCACTTCGAGGCTTCTGCCCCCTTCATTTGATTTGTTCTGGCACGTGAGAAGAACTATGCTATCTTTAGGCGACCTAAAAATAAGCACCTTGGTGCTTTTTCAATCAAACTGCAGTGCAGGTGAACATGGGTGTGAACAGAATCTGAATGTACCACGAAATGGCTAGTAATCATGTGTTATGTTGTATACCCTCAGTATCTCGTTTTTTTAAAACTAGGAGCACATGAGAAATAAATAAGAAGTGCAGACGAATCTTTACTAAAAACAACACAAAGTGGGACTAAATTTCCATCCTCCTCAGGCCCCCCTCCTGTAACACCACCATATCACCCTCTTAGTGCTACCCAAGTTTCCAGCAAAGTGTGATAACAGGCTAACCAAAGTGAGCTGTTGATGAGTTCAAGTTTTGTTTACAAGCTCTAGTTTTCTTGTGTTGTTGTTGGTCAATGTGAATGTTAATGAAACACAAAAATAGAGCAGTGACAATAATCCCACTGTGGGGAAAAAAAAGCTGTGTAATCACACCTGACAGAAAGGTGATTTTCTTCTTTCTGTCTGTTGCTGGTTAATTGTGCAAAAGCTGCACAATGTAAAAGTCTAGATCTAAAATGCATTGAATATACAGAATATAGATGCTTCTGATGCACTGAAATGAACAAAATAACAGACAGGGTCAGTGGCTGTAATGAAATATGCAGACAGGCAACATGTTTCCAGTTTAATGCTCTTTATTAAGCAGCACTGAAGGGTAAAGAAGAAAGAATCTTTTCTCTTTCCTGTTTTTGTTTCTTCATCTTGCCTCAAAGATAAAAACATCTCTCTTGAGCACTAAGCTTGTGCAAATCTGTATGTCACATTACAGGCACTTATGTTTGTCTTTCTCTTTGTGCGCTCCTTTGATTACATCTATGCATTAGAAGCATCAGTGAATATCCTCATTTTTGCCAGCAAAGTGCTTCCGACTCTTTCTTTTTGAAGCCCCGTTTTCCCACTGAATTTAAGTAAAAGCCAAAGCATGTTTTAAAACTAACGTTTTTTTCTCTCTCAAGCCTGTAGTTCCCAAAAAACCAAAGAGGTCAGTGCCAGTGTCGTCATCAGTGGACAGAGAGCAGACGCACAGAGAAGCCGGTCGTGCTCCTGCCGTCACACCGTTGAGCAGGGAGGCCAGCGATGTCATGCCAACGCCGGCGGTGAGGAAGACGGACGTCAGGACGGAGACCCAGCCCAACGGGTCAGAGGTCACCACAACAATCGTGGAGTTCGCAGATCAGGTTAAATACATATTCAGTAAGAAGAAGAATACCTGTAGAGCACTGGAACTGAACGCAGTTATCATGTTATTTTATTATCCCGCTATCCTGTTATGAAGGTGTATGTCAGTTGCTCTGAATAAAACAAGTCACATTACGAATTTGTCTGTTTTAGGATCACGGCATTGCTGGCCTGAGCGAAGTTTCATATTCTACGAGACAGAGTGTTTCCCCTGTGAGTACAAAACAGAAGGACCTTTCCAATTTTAACTCAACCTGCAGCACGCTCAGTCCTGCTCTCCAGGGTTTAAACCTACTTACAAAGACCAAAGACATAAATTTGTGAATACGTGCCTGACTGGATGTTATAAAATATCAAATAAGCATTACTGTTACTATGCATGTGTGTGTGTGTGTGTGTGTGTGTGTGTGTGTGCAGAATTGCCTAATGCTACTGGCTGTTGCTTTCTCAGGTGCACATGGGCAGTCTTGGAAGAGAGGCGTCAGGATCACCTATTCTGGTCACTGAAAATGTTACCTCGGCAACCACTCATGTCACCAAGGTAGAGAAGCTTAAATAAAACTTAAAGCATACAATTCCATGTATACAACATGAGGCGATGCAGCTCATCTCCTCTGTCTGAATACAGTTAAATGTAGGCTATTTACCTTTTAAAATACACTTTTCCACCCGTGGGACTCTGTGGCCTTGGTAGTGCTGCATCAGGTGCGTTTTGGGCTGTACTAACCGTCTACCATAGTTGTGCCTCTCTAACTTTGGTTCAGTGACTTTTTGTCTCATTCTAACTTTTTGGTTATAAAATTTAAAGAGTTAAATCTCAAAGACCAGGGATATGACTGTGAAAAAAGGGTTGAAGAACTGCAACCTTTTTGTTTTTTGTACATTATTCTCAGGCTTGTGCACTTGGTAACAGGTTACCTAACAGGTTACTTTACTATCACTGTTCTTTAGCACCGATATACCAAGACAAATTCCTTGTATGTGCAAACTTGAAGTCTGATTCTGATTCTGAAAGAAAAGCCATTGTGTGTTTCAGACGGTGAAAGGAGGATATTCAGAGACCAGGATTGAGAAGAGGATCATAATCACTGGAGATGATGATGTAGACCAAGAACAGGTGAGGTGAATGCACAAATGAAATGTGGATGGAACAGTGAAGTCAAAAGAACCATGTCCACACTTGTTTACAGTTGTTGATGTGGAATGTTGTATTTTTGGAACATTTTCAATTGTTGGATCTTTGTAGATAAGAAAATTGTTTCTAACAATGATTGTGTCTTCTGATTATTTATAATTTTGGGACTGGAAGTATTTACAATCTGTATTTTATGTAAACTCTTACTATATATATATACAAACAGTTATTTCAGACATTGAGCAACTGTGCTTTGCAAGCAGCCCTCCAGCTAGTCATTATTTTCATTATCAGTTAATCTGGATTTTACTTTTTTGATTAATAGTTACAATACAAAATGTCAATAGTGAAAAAAAGTCCATTGCAACTTCCAAGAGTCCAAGGTGACTCTAACCAACAGAGCAAAACTCAAAGATAATCAGTTCAGAATAATATCTGACAAAGAAAAGAAGAAAAAAAAAACAAGAGGCTAGAACTAGAGAGTGTTTGGTATTTACTATTTTTCTTTGAAATGGCTAATTGATTATCAAAATGGTTGCTGATTATTTTTCTGCCAGTAGACTAATCATTTCATCTCTCTTTACAAACATAAGAAATGTCTCAAATTTTAACTGGAATTCAGTCTGGAGCTGTAAAACAATCTAGAAAAGAAGTTGAAGAAAAGTTGATTTAAGTACTCAAGGTTTAAACACACAGTTCACTCCTTCTTTTCAGGCTTTGGCTATTGCAATACAGGAGGCCAAGCAGCAGCATCCAGACATGCAGGTGACCAAGGCAGTCGTTGTCAGGGAAACTGAATCATCCACTGAGGATCGACACGGTGCATCAGAGGTACAGGTGCCATCTTGACTCCAAAAGATAATATCTGGCAAAGATTTAGCCTCACAACCTCCTTTGAGGTTCAGGGAATTAAGGTCATCTATCTCCCTTTTCTTTAATCTGCAGTCCTGATTTCCTGAGACGAGAGTGCCCCCCTTTGGACCAGAAGTGTCAGTGCCCGACCTGAAATTGCCACCCACCATCCCTACTGATAGACTACTACTGCCAGTGGTGCTCAAATGGAGCCTCTTGTACATGTTCACTGAACCAGGACTCCTTTCAGATCCTTATTTTTACTCAAGAAGTTCACTGTTGAAATTGATTACGTTCAGTGGAGTGGTTTGGTGGTCATACTGCAAACAAACATCACTCATGGTTTGATTGGTCGAATAGTATGCCACCAGAATCCCAAACATATGGAACAATTAAAGAGAAAATCCAACTAAATTCCCTGCAAAGCTCTCAGGGCCTCTACATTCAGAACACTTGCTTCAGTAGGCTTCTCCTCAAAGGTCAAAGGGAATTAGCGTAGAAGGGGTTTGTTTAGATAATCTGTGCACTCATTCACACTGTGGAGTATTCCAAAGTCACGAGTCATGTTGGTACCCATCCCATGTGGACAGTATCACTTGGAAAATTAGGAAATATGTGAAAAAATGGCCATTCACAGAGAAGTGTCTTTTATATGTATGTCCTGCTGTTCTCAATAACAAGAAATCATCTGACTCCTGCTGTGTGTGTTGAAGAAACCTACTGTGTGTGCTTACACTTTGTTAAGAAATAAGTCAAAGAATCCATTTCATGTAGCTCACAGTACTGTTAAAGCATCCAGTGAAGCAGGGTTTAGTGAGAGAAGAAATTCAATGTTTAGTTCCCACTCCTGCTCAGCCAGTCAAATGAACAAATGAGCGCTGGCCCACCCCCCATCACACTGACTGATGAGGATGCACTGATTAGAAAGGATCGTGCTGTGAGTTTGTTAAGAACCAAAGTCGGAGTTAGTCTGATCCCCATACTTCCCTCCATCTATCTCACTTTGAAGATTTGACTTGTGTAAAATGTGATGTGTGGGTGGCAAGTGTGCAAGGACGAGAATCAAGCCGCTGCATCATGATAGACTCTGATTGGACTTTTCGAGAATTTCCGCATATGTTTCTGGACATTAGAAGCTGTGAATACACACAGTGTACCTGTTGTATTTATTCAAATGGTGGCAATGTAGTTTCTGAGCATGCTGATGTTTCAGAGTGAGCCCAGTTTCCTCTCCTTTCCCAGCCTTTTAGACGTGCTTTCAGAATCCAGCTGGATATAATACCACTATGGCCATTTTGTGTAGTAAGTACATAGAGTAGGCTCACACCCTTGTTCAAGTCGCAGAACGGGCTGCTGCATCAGTAAAACTAGTATTTGAGATAATATTTGCATGATAATTTCTTGCATTATTGGATTGATATTGAGTAATATGGATGTGAACTGATAAGAAGGATGGATCGCGATATTCAGGATCATCACAAGGAAACGGCATGAAAAATTACAAAGATGTAAAGGCAGAATTATTCACAATCTGACGTTAAATCTGAGCTCTGACATGTAAAAAAAAGGAAATTAAGCTTCCTGACAGGAAATAAAGAGTATTCATCAGAAAAAGTGGGAAATATCAAGCACACAATGCGTCACAAGGTTGTTTGTTAATCCCCACATCCAATGACCTTTTTAACAATTTCATCTCATTTCCAGCCTCTGGTGCTGTTTAATATATCTTTACATATCAGTTTGCTTTTAATTAAATTTCCCCATAAAGGAACACAGAGTAGGCCTGTTGTGCCTATATTCAGTTGTGGTGACTGATGTTTTTCATAGCTGTTTATTCTACAACAAATTGTCCTCATTTTTTTAAGATTCTCTGCTGAAATAGTATTATGCATCAGAGCCCTTCCAATACTCTTTCAGACAAACTACAGTGTTATGAATACATAAAATATACAGTAGGGGCAGCATCTTTGAACTTTTAGTTGTGTGTGATTTGGTATATGAATGTTAGAAGGATTGCCATAGACATGTAGTGTGCCAATTAAGGTAGCAGTCAAATTGTACAAACTCTGATTTTGTATGAAATAACTTTATATGAACAAGCTACTTTTAATTACACAAGTGCCAGAAAGTCAAAAGCATAAACACGACATGGCAAAGTTTTCCTTTAATTATGGTATCCTTAATATTACCTGCAAAATTTCTGTCTCCTTGCAAAAGCCTTTTTTTAAACGCACAAGTCATGTATTTAAATCAAATACAGGCAGCAGCTAAATCATTCAATTGAGAAAACACAATTTTAAAAACTGTCATGTCAGGTTTATGAAAATATTACTGAGGTGTAACTTTGGCTTTCAGACACTAAACTTTACACTTAACATTTCCCATGCGTAGTGTAACTCCTGTTGTGTTTCATATTTATTATATTTTTATCTCATGGACTTGGGTGTCAAACAGGAAGGTGCGAAAAAAAAAAAATGCAGCCATGCATACCTCGTACTGTATATTTTGGTGGCGTTTGGTGGATTGTGAAGATGTCAAGTAGTTAATGGCCATGGGTTTCATGTACACTAGGGGGCATCAGTTACCTATAAGAAGAGAGCTTTGCAACAACATCAAGCGTACGCAACTGAAATCCTCCTCACTATCGCTCGCTAGAGGCAAAATTATCCAAATCATCCTCGGATCAATCCTGGAAGGTTAAACTTACCTCCCTCTGTCCAGAAAAGGCCTGCTCATGGAAGTCCGACAAATAATAACCAGACCGCGATTAATGGCAGACACCTGGTGCCAAAGTCTGATTGGACGACCTCTGGCTGACCCTTAAACTCTAGCCCACTCCTCTCTGTACAGAGCCCTCCTTCTCCTCCTCAGCAGCTTCATCTCCTCTGCTCTGCTGCTCTCCATTGCTTGGTGCTGTGTCTTTGCTGTACATTGTACTTGCGTTCCTTCGAAATGAATAAAAGAGGAGAGAGAGGAAAAAAAAAAAGAAGATGAGAGGGGAATCTCTCTGTTTGATCTCTACCACGAATCTGTGTTTGCCTTATTACAGCTGGTATGTGCATATTTGTCCTCTAGACCCAATAATGAAGTACAGCTACTGTATTTTTCAATATTGAAAAAGCAACAATGTAGTATAAAATGAGGTTTTAGGTTACTCACTTCATAGTGGTTGTGTGTTTGGTATCGCGTGCAGATGGTTTTAGGGAAGAAAAATAATTTATCAGTAGATTTTAGATGACAAAAGTTGATTAATAAATAAGCAAATAAAAGGTTGATTGTAGTGTTGTAAAATATGGTGCTTGTTTAAGTACTACTTATTCCAAGTAAGCAGTAGTTCAGATGCTGTAAATGCATCCTGCAACCGATATAAAGCGTGTAACCCAATTTACAATAAACTAACACAAGCAAGGTTGTTCATTGGTACTTGAACCGCTAGGAAAATTATTTCTACAAAGGGTAAGTCATGTAATCTATTTAGTGTGGTGATATTCAGATGTGGGTCATTGATATCCTGCCCTATCATGTTTCTGCTCTTCACAACAGATACTTTTTAAGTTCAATGCGACCCAATTCCCTCTGAGGTACGATTGCTAATCATTATACTCACAGTCATGCAGACACAGCATCTAGTATGGAACAAACTGATACTCTCCTCATTGTGAGGGCAGTGGGTGTAAAGATCACTGCAATAGCACCAAACAAATCTCAAGAAGGTGACAAACTCAACATTACCAGGTATAGATCTGCAGATATTGATTGCACTTATGAGTATCTGTTTTCAGTGAGTTTCCAATAGTTCATATAGTATCTCCAACCAAAACAGTTGATTCTTTAACAATTTTTAATGTCTTACACAAAGGCACGGAGACATTATCTACTTGTTCACACTGTACTTAACTATTATCATGCTGACTTAAATAAAAAAAAAGCATTAAATAATTGACTTACAACTGTGAGTCAGGTTAGTAGTAGTGGTTCAGGTTTATGTAAGTTAATAGAAAATGGTAGCTCATGTTCTTTTCAGCTTCTTTTCTATTTACCCCGACCAAAGAGGTTATGTTATCATCTGTGTTGGTTTGTTGGTTTGTTTTGTTTGTTTGTCTGTCTATCAGCAGGATTACGTAGAAACTACTGAACGATTTGCACCAAGCTTAGTTGAGGGACGGGGCATGAGCCGAGAAGAACCCCATGAAATTTGATGTATGGATTTAGTTGCAGAAAGGCCTGATCAAGGAATCACTTTCCTTCACATTGCAAAGAACACTGTTTGGCCTTGGCAGAGATATTTATACTGAGTTCCACATTCTAGTTTTGACAGGTAACTCAGAGTTGATTAGAAATGTAAAAGTTTATTCATGTCCTTAGAGCAGCAGGTAGACAAAAAAACCGGCAAAACAAACAAACAAAAAACAACTTACCTCAAGTTCTACTTATAGCTTTTCAGAATAGGCTTTCCAGACCACAGAGGTGATTTTAGGGCTTTGGCCTGGTGATACAAACACACTTTCAACCTTTTGGCCTCTTCTAGAAAGCGTCCAGGAAGGAAAATAGCATTACGTTGCAATGAAAACAGGTTGATCCATTCAGACATCCTAAGCAACATGGTACATTACTGACTAATCTACGCAAACAATATTTGACAGTAAAAATACCATCCCATAAGCTATGTTAGAAAAGTTAGTAATCCTGCCACTTATGCTGTATTACAGAGCAATACATGTTCCAT
>BRZM01000206.1:61835-97833 GCA_033238685.1 Lates japonicus | reverse complement strand
ATCAGTGGCCTTCGTTTCGGTTGTATTGCTCAGTTGTATAATCAGTATTACACTCAGGGAATTGCTTTAACGTCATTTAAGCACTTGCGGACCGCATCACTGTCATTCTCAAATGACGTTAAAGCACACTCTCTCATTTAATACCTCTTGTTTCAGTGAAAATGAGGCCAAAGCTCATTTAAGGCAGAAACATCTCCAAAACCTGTTAACATTAAACAGATGAAAAATAGGTGATAACTTACAGTGGCTTCAAGAAATTATTCAGGCGCCTTCATTTTTGAGTTTTCTTTTAGGGTCTAGATTTCATTTTAAATGGATAAAATTTGCCATTTTTGCCCGTGAGTCTACACTCAATAACCCATGACAAAAATGAGAAAGGGAAATCTGTCATTTGTGTCTGTCAGATCAATAAAAGGTCTATCACCCTTGCTGATCATCACTGAATATCTGTTGTATATCTCCAGAGAATAAGCATAATAATAGAGGAAAGACAGGTGAGGTGTTACAAGGTCCATCCTTCAGTTATCACAATGAAGTAAAGAATCTGCACTGCTGAGATGTCCTTCAGCAACACCAAGTGTCAACTGGCTCTGATCTCTCCAGAGGGTACATGCATGAAGAAAAAAATCCCTACAGGGATCAATAAAATATCACACTGTTAAAAATAAATTCCCTTGAGCTAACAAGCCAGCCACTGCTTGCTGAACTAATAATTAATTTGGTCTGGTGTTATCAAAGTTATTACAAACCATTAAGCCTCATGAGCACAGATTAATATTTCATGATGTGAAACAGTTGTTAGACTTAGATTCTGATGCCAGGGCTTAACTGAATCAAGGAGGACATGTGTGTGTTATGCTATGTACTTCTCTCGCTATTCCCCCCCCCCCCCACCTTCTTAACCCAACCAGTCGTGGCAGATGGCCGCCCACCCTGAGTCCGGTTCTACTCGAGGTTTCTGCCTCTTAAAAGGAAGTTTTTCCTTGCCACTGTCGCCTAGTGCTTCCTCATGGTGGGATTTGTTGGGTCTCTCTCTGTAAATACCTATTTTAAAGAGTATGGTCTAGACCTGCTCTATATGAAAAGTGCCTTGAGATGACTTTTGTTGTGATATGGCGCTATATAAATAAAATTGAATTGAATGTGTGAGAATTCCCACGTGTTAGGGATTTCTTTCTTGAGGAGTAATTTGTCCAAGAAAGGACCTACAACACTCATGTGAACATGTGAAGCTTGTGGGATAAATATGTTATTGACATTTTTTGATGGATGCAAAGTAGTACAGCTTCACCTTTTTTACAAAGTCGAACTGCTGTGGGAAATCTATCTGCAGTTAAGTTCTTCAGTCAGAAAGGTCATGTCAATTTGATCAAATTATATTCTGCAAAATTTTTGATACTGCCTTTCAACCATGGTTGAAAAGACAATTTCCTGACCACATTTGAAATTAATTACCGTGCTGATAGATGCCATGCCCTGCAAATCCTGACTAAAAGCTCCAATTTTTTTCTTTTGAACTGCATGTAATGGTGGAACGGGGTTGAGCCAGTGTTTCAAGCATAACTGGTTTGAAAGAAGATCTTGAGTACTCCTTTCTAAAAAGATCCCTTAAAGGCAGCCTGGACCTCCCAAAATGATCAAAAATGACCTGTATCGCCTTAAAGGCTGGAGGAATTAAAATACATTAGCCTCTTCGACTGAGTCCATTCCCTGTGGAGCCGGGGGTATATTCTCCTAACTGAACTGAGGGCTTCCTTTGTAATGGACTATAACAAAGAGTTATGGATATGAGATGTCACAGGGATAAGACTTGCCATTAAACTGTGCAGTAGCCTATGTCAGGCTTCCTCCTCACCAAAGCTACAAAGGAACTGTTCAGGGTAAAGATGTAAGGAGCATTATCTGTCTGAGGCACCTTCACTTTGTTCCCTTTTCTCTAAAACGTTGCCCTGGAGCGATTAAGGTATTGGGGAAAGTTGTGGGATACATAAAATCTTGAGCAGTGAGATATAGTAAACAGGCAGCACTTTAGCTCAACCTTATTGGTTGGTGTTAAAGTGAGCTACTGACTGTAATCTAAAAGGCTGTGCCTCTCTGTGTTGTAACAAAAAACAAGAGACTATAAATGAAAAACATTATTTTAACCACTTAAAAAGGATTGAGTAATTAACTCAGTATATTAGTAGGAACTTGCAGTCTTTTCGAGGGCTGCTTAATTAATTCACTAGTGGTACACATTCTGTTTTGGCAACACATTCAGAAGTATCTTGCTATTTTAGTAGCAGGTTCATAAATGGATTCACATTACTGGATAAAACAATATATATATATATATATTGTTTAGCATAACAATCTTAAACACAGTGATTCAATCTAATGGTAATATTCCTGAGAGCTATTTCCTATATCCATTTTACAGTTGCTGGTAGTGGTCACCAGTGAAATTAAATTAGGGTAAGCCTTTTATTGTTAACCTCATAGCTCCCTTTGTAAGTGCACTGCAACCCTGTTATGAGGCTATCTTGTTATACATGCCTGGGATACGTGCTGATGTACATTAGGTATCACCACTGCATGATTTCATTAACTAATCAGATCCCGCCTTGTTCTTAGTTGATTTGTTCTCCCTCTGCTCCAGATCCTTGAAAACATTATCCCTGGAAGATTAGAAGGAATTATGGGTATTTTAGTTGAGCCAGTGGGATGGATTAGTGTTGTGCCACTGCTGTAATAGCATTGGTAGCAGCCCCATTTCGATATGGAGGAAAGTAAATGCTAACGAGCCAGGACCAGGGGAATAGGTTTGCGAGAGATGCTGCAATAATGTCAAAGCCTAACATCTTGTATGCAGCTCACCCACTTCAGGGCAAGGCTGTAACGTTAAATCTCAAATGGGAAATCTTGCCTTTATGGGTGCGACTGATATTGCACATTGCAGTATGGATGCATTTTCCTTTCAATACTTAAGAGGATGATAAATCTGCAAGCTGGGTCTAACATTTAGCAAGGCCTTTGCAACACATAATCTTGGTGCTGATTCTGCTGCTCCCCCTCAAATAAAACATCTCTCTCCAGTAACCCAGATGTCTCAGCCAGGTATTATTAACTGCCTTAACAATCAGATTGCACCTTCAGTTTCCTCTAGCATACTGTCTGACATGGGGGAGGTGAGACATGACTAAATGTGCTGCACTCCCACAGTGGTGACGATGGATATCCCAGGGGTTGGGGGTGTTAAAAGCTGCTGAGCCAGTTGAACAATTAATCCCCTATCAAATGAGAAATCTGGACCCCCACTATGTCACTGCATGTGCCGGCGGGTGTGCTTTTCATCCTGCTGGTACATTCCCGCAAAAAATAAAGATGTTATCAAACTGAAAGTGGAAAGTAATTTGTGTAGACATGGTTTTACACAATGAGAGATTATGAAAGCACACCTGAAAGTTAGCGCTTTCCAAAAAAAAAAGAGAGAAAGCAAAAAACCTTTCTTGTCAGATCGCCAATTAAAAGTGCCACAACAAAGTGTTTTGGTTCTTCTCTGTGTAATCTTGTTGAATCTTTCAAGGTTGTGAGATCTGCAATGCTGCATATATGTTGATTGAGCAAGTTGTTTAAAGCTGCCTTCTAACATATCTGCATAGCTTCCTGTTTCCTGCTACGTGAGAAAAAAACAGAATGAATCCTGATCAATCACTGACCATACAACCTGCTGCTACCTTGACCAGTGCTATATCATCAGGGGGAGAAGTGTTTTTTTGTTGTCTCATTATCGTTTGTTTTCTTTTTTCTTCTCTTCTCTGGCACACAGAAGTATTGCATTGATCTGTACTTAACCTGATTTCTAATAAAACAAGGTGTCCAGCTAGTTCCCCTGGTGTCGCCACCACTATCACAGAAGAATGTATGTTGTTCAGCAGCTCTCCATTGATCACTCCTTTTGGGGATTTCATCTGCTTTTTCAGTGTCTCAGTGGTAGTCTGGATCATCTTCTGCCTTGCACTCTAATGACCCTCCAGGCCTTACATGCCGCTAATGAGCTGATGGATCAGTGCATCGATCCAAGTGCCGCAGTCTAGGAACGACCAATTACCTTAAGTAAACAGTGCAGAGACCAGCTCTGAGCACAGCCAGCAGAGGAAAGTACAATGGAGTTCAGTAAAGAAATGTAGATAGCAGGGGGGAAAGCGGTGGAGTGCAGAACGTGTTATGCAGTTCAAATTGTATTGTGTCACACTGTGGTTCTTTTCTGTGCAATTTGTCACCATGAATATCAAGTAGGAAAAAATAAAATAACAAGTCGATTAAATACTATTCTGCAGACAAACTAAACAACTGTGGTCCCACACACAATGAGCTTGCAGCTCTACACAAAGAAACCTGGTACCTGTGGCTCTCTCTCAGGGCTTCCTTCCCTTTTCTCCATGAAATCACGCCGCGAGGAGACATCCTGGGCTTGCATTCGATCAGAATGTCGCCACCCTGTCGCGCCAGAGTTTGTGCCTTCAACAAGTTCTGGGAGAAGTCTGGAGCGATGGCTGATGGGGAGAGTGGAAAGAGAGGAATTTGAGTACTTTGAGTGAGACAGGAGAGGAAGGAAAAAAAGAAAAAGATGTTTAATTTACTGTCAGAGAAAGGGAGAGAGAGGAGCAGGGGGTAGGAGCTATTGAGGAAATGACAGTGGAGGAGCATCCTAAAAACATGCAGGTCACTCCATCCATTAGGTAGGTCGTCAGCTCTTACATCCTTTCCTTTCCTCACGTGTTTGCACACATGCAGGCGGGAATCACAGACAGACATGGTACATTCTTTTTAAGAAGACATTTTATTTGAAAGAAAGTGGGTTTTCCAATTCCATGAATTTTCCTTAGAAGGACATTATGCATTACGAATTAAGCCTTGGGGCTCTGAGGCAAAAATGAGAGAATGTAAAACGAGAGGGAGGCTTTGTTGCTGCTCCTTTAGGCCTTAATTACTAAGGCGCCGTCGTCTGGAGCTGTTTTGTATGCGCACCGACTCAGCAGAAAGCTCTTCAAAGTGAACACGCAGCCTGGCGCCAGTGACATGGCTGAGCACCTGCCAACGCATGCCGGTATGCGTGCATACACAGCAATACACACCACAATACGCATGCATTTATACACAGATAGCACCTCACAATTATTTCTTGACACTAAGTGCGAAATGCCTGCGTTTCCTTGAACAACAGAATAGATATTTGTCATACTTGTCTTCTCGTAACACACGGGTGGAATTTATATGAATTCTTATCTTAAAACAGGAGTCGGAGGAGTTACAGTTTTAATAAAATCTGTTTATCCACATGTATATTAAATAAATGTAGAAAGGTACTACAAAATTTAAACAGATCCCCTACTCTGTAAGAGGGCCATGTTAAGTAAGTGACAAACATTCATTTTTTTTGGTGCTTGAGTTAAGTGTTTGATGAACAAATATTATGATGGTGGCACACAGATAGGTTGAAAAATACATTAACTTAGGAATCATTACACTGTCACTAAGAAACTATCCCTCCATCAACTGTTTGATTAATTGATGATGAAAATAATTGATAGTTGATATAGCATGTAAAGATTTATCAGGAACGGCTAACCAAGTTTGAAATTGTTTCCTTTCTCTGCACTAATTTCAGTGTTTGTAAGACTGTATTCTAATGTCAAAATGAGCCTTTTTTTATAATAAACCTTGTTGCAAATTATTCTCTAATAAGGAGGTGCAGAATGCACTGACTGCATAGCTTTTTGTAGTCTCAAATAAGAGTAGGGAAATTGTCAGACAGGCTCATTGTAAATCAGTCCACATTAGTAAATAAATAGTGCAATAGTGGCCAATGTGGTCTCATACTACTTTGTGGTGTGACATGAGAATTGTTTGTGATGTACAAGATTTTCACTACCATACATGGTAGACGTGTACATACGTATACAGTATAGTTATTCAAACCTGCTCTGAGTTCTGCAGGTGCAACCCTGCCTGCATAGAAGCAGTTACTTTGTGTCGAGCTGCCAATCAGAGTTATGTATTTTTCTAAACACAAGCATCTAAAGCCGCTGTGTCAGGAAGTGAAGTGGCTCTGACAGACTCCTAATACTTTGTTTTACTAATGTCAAACAGCCACAGCAAAGTGCTGTGAGTGCTTATATAAAACTGTTTTATTTCCAATACCTGCTTATATTAAATATCTAAAATACAGTTTGAGGAAAGGAAATGAAGTATGCACTTAATTTCTACAAGCCAGATATGCAGAGGCTAATGGAAGAATGTGTTGAGGCACACATAGAATCAATTCACAACTTCTATTGCCCAGATAGCTGTAGCATCTCAGCCCCTCATGTAACTTGCACCTGTTTGTCTGACTAACTGTTGCCAAGTACCTGTCAGCCTTTTAAGCCTGAAGGACCTTGAACTCATTAAACTGCCTCTCACTGTACTCCTTTATGCTGTGTATTGATGTTTGCTTTAGAGTCCAATGTCTTGTGTCGGTTACGTAAACTATGTCATGAAGTTCATCTTCCGTGATTAGATTGCTACTACAGTTTAAAAAAAACTAACATTTACAGCAGACATAGGAACTGGAGCTGCATCTAGATCAAGGTAAAATCTATTATAGTTAGTAGTAAATTTTGACCATGGACAAGTGAAATTGAATGATTACTACAAGAAACAGTGAGTAAATAATAAACATAATTCCCTTCCATCACTGTCAATACAGTCAGCTGGACTCACTGAACAGGAACAACACACTAATACTGGGTGTCTAAAACAGTCTTATAAAATGTAAATATTGCAACCAAGCAAGGTTTTGCTCTCATCTCCCTGCTATTCTCAGTGCACACAGTTGATCATCCCCTAGCAAACCCATAAATTCAACATTCCCACCTGAGGGCAGACCAGCATCTCATGTGGTCACTTGATTACAGGAGAAGGACTAGTGTGCACTTTTGGACAAAATACTGGCAAAGAAAGAGGCAAGAGCTGAAATAAAAACTGCTTTTTATGTGCTCAGCTTTAATTTAAATGGACAGAAGAGGATGAGTTTACCCTTCAGACCAACTTCACTGCCTTCTTGGAAAATATATTCCATACAAGAAAAAGAGCAGTGAAAAAGAGCATTAGGGGAAAATAAGTTTTGTAAAATTATCTTAGTGATTTAGCTGGCAAAAGATAAGTGCTACACATGTTGCAAACATGTGTACTTAATGTTCTGCCAATATGACTGTGAATGTGGGAGCTATGGCCTCAAATGTACACCTTTAATTATAGCACTCCCACCAAGATGACTGGTGTCCTATTTATTTTGGCAGCATTTGCACATTAATCTTCTTGCCAAAACAAAAAAGAGGCCCGTCATGATCCATCTGAAAGTGATTAGGGAGATGGCATGAACACAACTCCACTAAATGTATTTAGAGAAATCAACAAAGTCTTGTGTGTTTGGTCTTACCTACGACTCGCAGCTCAGCGTTGGTGAAAATTCGGCCGTGCTTGTTCTCTGCCACACACTGGTACATGCCGATGTCAGCCAGATTCAAGCTACTGATCGTCAGCACTCCATTATTCGCCTGAACTCTGTCCTGCTAGAGACAAACACACACACAAACACACACATGCGTGCATTTAACAACACATAACTCAAAGTAGAAGCTGCCTCGCTAACCTGACAACAAACACTAAACAGTTCCAGACAAGGTGAACAGTCAGCAGAAGGTGCTTGAGTAGTTGCCTCTAGCATAAAAATAAGCCCCAATACAACTCAGGGTTTACATCCAATTATGACCTCCTTTGTGCTCGTGCTGTTGCTCCTTCAAGTGCTTAAGCCCTTTGTTAATGAATATGTGATGAAAGCACTGTTATCCAAATCATACTGTGTCTCTGCTTTGTTCCATTGTCCATGTTTCAGGACTCCTTCATCCAATATTCAACATTTTCTTTAGCTCTTTGCTCTCCAACAACTCAAGTCTCAAATATCTGGGTCTCCAGTTTGTCACTAATTGTGCCTGTCTGCTGTTGCTGGGAGATATAGTGGTGTACAGTGTGTGCTGATTCTTTGTGGTTTTGTCACCACAGTAACCCCCATTTCACATTACACATGCAGTCATTTGATCCATTGTTAATATGATTATAATATTGATTAGTAGGGCTAAGAGATGAGTATGATCAGAATCTGTTGAGAGAGGAAAATAAAATTCTCAGAGCTTCCATCAAAATAGTTTGTTATAGTATCTGGTCTCACATGAGCCATTCTGGTCTTAAAATTGCTGTCTGAGAGACCTCACTGGATGATCCTTCAGCAAATCTCAGGGACATTAATCCCTCAGAAGTACTGACACTTGTTTATATAACAATACCTTTATATAAACAGTACTAGACTAAACATACTAGACTCAAGGTTGTCTGATACATATGAGCACTTCAAGTTCAACCTCAAGTTTATTTGTATAGTACAATATGATGCAAAAGCAATTCAAAGTGCTCTCCAGAGAAATACAACAGATAATAGCTTATAACATGCAGAAAATAAAGACAGGCTGCATGTAAACCTCAATTCAGCAGGTAAGATGTTCCATACTTCAGGTGGATAAACACTGAAAGCTCTGTGGCCAGATTTTGATTGCACTCTTCAAATTGGGAGGAAACGGCTGTCCTGTGACCTGAGAGGTCTGCCTGGTTGATAAACTGGTAGCATGTTGGATATATAGTCTTGAGTCAGGCAATTCACTGCTTGGTAGACAAGGAGCAAAACCCTTAAGTCAATCCTGGAATGAACAGACAGCCAGTGGAGCTGTTTGAGAATTAGGGTGACAATGGTTACATTTTCTTGGTCCTAGTCAGAATACAGGCAGCTGCATTTTGAATGAGCTGAAGCTGTTGGATGGCTTTTACAGGAAAAGATAGAAAAGGGCAATACAACAACCTATTCTTCTGTTGACAAAAGCGAGGACAATTCCACAAGTCAGTTATCTCAAATCTACTGTCTATTTTAAGCCTGGCAGTTTTACACTCATGTAAGTATAATGATCAAACTATCTAGCATTTAAGCTGTTGTAAGTGCTCACTTCCATACTTCAAGGATATTGATAGTTACAGGCAATTATATAGCAATTACAGAGGTGACAAAAAGGTCTTATGCTTGCATGTTGTGGAAAAGTTCTCAGCAAATCCGCAATATTAAGACCATTACATTTTTTTTTTTTTTTTAGGATATTATGTTTCTTAACTTGACACAACAGAATGTCTTTAGACTGTGCGTGGTTTACTGTATTTTAATAGTTTCTAGCACTATTGTTGTTTTCTGTGGGACAATAATTGGGTTACATAAAGTCATAAAAATTGAGAAAAGATACTGTAAATTTCATTGCTTCTCAGTTAATACGGGAGCTTCTTGTCTTGGTCTTGTTTGGAACAGCATCTGAAGTATTTACCTTAATTTAGACTAACCTTTCATCCACGGCTAATATAGTAATTTGAAGTCGAAAACCATTAGACTTAGCAACACCATCTCTTTTTGTTCAACGCAAACTCTCTGGCCAACAATGTGGAGGATATTTTTTTTAATATTTTCTGCTTCAAAACTGACCTTTCACTTTATATAATAAATGTGTGAGATCTTTTTGAGGAAATCTTCTAAACAGTTCAATTAGTGCCATAACAATATCACATACTAGGTGTTAATATGAGAATTCTGGACTGAAACCGCTTCGAGCTGGGTAATTAGGGCTATATATGGACATTTTAAGTACTACGGTGCCAACTGTGTTCATTCTGAAGAATGTCCTGATCTAATTCAAGCTTTAGCCACACTTTTTCTCTCCTTGGGGGGGTTGATAATTGAAACACTGCTAATTTTCTGCGGTCTTAATAGTCCCGCAGTGACTAGATGTAACCCCTTGCTGCTTAACATAGCACTGAGACATCATCAAACGGTGGCTGAAATCAAACCTCTGAGGAATTAGTCAGGAATAAGCTGTTTTATACTCCACCAAGTATCATAGAGTTTAAGGTGACAGAGAAAAAAAAAAGCTCAGCAGGTGATGCTGTTTGTTCAAAAATAAATACATGCAATTTAAAAAATGCCCACAGAGAGTATAGTGAGTAGTAACAACACCTGAATAAAGTTCTCTTCCCACTGCTCCTTCTGACCTTTACAAGGTTTGGCGCTGCTTTCTGCTCTCTTTTTATAGTTGTGTCAATTTATGTGTGGCAGCACTCATTGTTCTTGCCCTTGATCTTTCCCATTGAGTGTAGCTGGACCTTTTAATGTCACTGACAAAGTAGTCCAGAGGGTCCTGCCGCCAGTCTGTCTGTCGTCTGGAATCATTACAGCACTGCCACTTGAAAAGACAAGGACTGTCCCTTAACATTAGTCAGTGACACTGCTGAGGATCTTCAAATAGGGCTCTTTCTGAGGCCCAGTCACACGATGGACACACGGCTGACCTGGCACTAAAACCACCGCCAGAGGGGGTCCTGGGTGAGGATGGATGCGGCAGCTTCGAAATGGAGCGCAAGTCCCAGGGTTTTTGGCCAGAACTGGATGCTTACATGTGTGTTCAAGGGAAAACGGATGATAAAGAGAGAGAGGAACAGAAAGGGAGAGAAAGAAAGAAAAAGAGTGAGAGGGAGAGAGCCATAGCAACTTTGAATAGATGATAGATGGTCCTTTTTAGGTTACACAGTGCAAGGGCCCAGGGGGATGAGAGAGATGAAAGAGATCTGTGTAAGTGCATGGGTCGGTGCCACACTACGCTGTACCCATTGCCCTGTTAAAAAACCCTCAGAGACTCAGTGGTGGCTCTATCACAATCTCTTTAGCACCTGAGACAAATGGCGGCATTCGTCCGCTTTATAGCCATCATTAATTATGCTCGACTCTTCTCTGATACCAGCACTGTTTCAAGTTGAGCTGTGAAAAGGCAAATCATGGACACAGTACCTCCTTGGAGGCAGGCCCCTTACTTTGGAGGTCAAAGGGGGGAAAATCCCCAAAACACACACTGGCATATGTAACTAAAGGGGGAGCTGGGTGTTGGAGTGGAAAAATACAAGCGTGAGTAGGTCCTTGTTTCACCGGAGTGACATTTTGAAGTGACAGCCCTCCTCTGCGCCATTTAATTCCCTTGGAGGGGGACCAAAATGAGATGGAGAGAGAGACAGGAAAAAGTGGGAGGAAAAAAGGAGAAAAAAGAGATCTTAAGAAAGAGAGCACCAGAGATAAAGAGAGGGAGAGGTGGGAGAGGAGGACTGATCCATTCTAATGAGGAATAACAAATGGCCCCTTTGGCCTTCCTCTCCTTCTACCTCTCTCTCTACATCGCTGACCTTTGGGTTTGGAAATTGATTTACTGTTGCCGCTGTTGATGGTGGCATTTTGAAAATGGTAACACCCCACCTCATTAATATAGCCACATGTACAGAGAATAAGTTACCTTGGCCACCCGCCAAAATATAAATTTTTTTTCCATGTTATTTACAAATCAATAGTAGAGTTGCACAGGTGGAGTGATAAGGGTTTCCTGTGGTTAAGGATGTGTGGCAAATAGAGGAAGTGACCTTTGTCTGTCTTTCAAAATGAACAAAATAAAGATTTCATTTTTATTTGCTCCACGTACAGAATTTGAAGATACCTATTTCTGTCTCATAATGGCAACCCTTTTGGAGTGCAAAACTCAGATTTTCTTCAGTATGTGTGCGTTGACATTCAGCCCTCTAATTTAAGTGCCGAGCTCTGAATCCAAGTAACAGAAGACGAAACCTACCTGCCCCCCTTAAAGGACATGTCCACCTAAAAAACAACGGGCCATTCTTTGGCTCATTACCCAATCCAAACACTGACACCATCAGTGACTGTGATTCACTGGAGATGTTCCTTTTAGGCAGAAAGCACACTCACTTCAGCAGCACCATAACACAAAATAAGGCAAATTGCCTAAATGTGAAATGTATTTTGGATGATAAGGCATTTTTCACCCTCCCCAGAGAGAAGAGACTTAATGACAAAATTGAGAGTAGCAGATAGGAGAGATTGAGCGCTAAATTGTTGAGTCCCTGGTTGATGACAGGCAGAAAATGGCATCACTTTGGCTTCTTTGCAAAACACATACAAACACCCTCTCCCAACACATACACACACACTTTTGATGCCAAATTTAGTCCCAAGCAAATACAGCCATTTCAAAGTGACATGTGCTTGCCAAGTACAAGCCTATGAGTTGGAACCATTATGTGCTTCTGTGCAAAATGAATCCAGCAAACAGCGCAATAACACACAGTGCATCTTTTAAGTAAGATGATTCTGAATACTGTAATCTTATCAGCTTTCATCTACCACGTTAAATTATGCTTATCTGCGCTCACTGAACTGCTTAAAGGCTGTTGTAATGATAAATAATATTGACACAATACCATTTAAATACAAGCCTGTTAAATTGAGCCTTGCAGCTTTCAGCAGTCATAATATATTTTGTTGTCAAGAGTGTTACACACCTTATAAGACTGGGTGTTGATTAACGCTGGAGAGCATAAATTAGCATTGATCATTTAATGTTCCCTGTTACAAGCTGATTGTGTGGCCACACTTTTTCTTCTTTTTTTTTTCCATTTATTAAAGTTTGAGGCAGGGGTGGGAAGTCCATCTGTCTGTAGTACAGGGAAGTGCCTGAAGTTCATGTTGTTTTTAAAAGCAATCCAAAAAATAATAATAATAATTTCTTACTTCCATGGGATCCAGAGGCTCTCCGTTCTTCAGCCAGCGGTACGAAGGTTTGGGCTTTGCACTGGCCTTGCATTCCCACACCAGCGTGTCATCAATGGTCTTCTGAACATCCTGAGGCTTCTCGGTCAAGTGAGGTGCAGCTGAGACGTCACAAACCACATACTGTAAATTAACATTTTAATGCCACACAAATGCCTGAGTATTTCCAGTACGCAGCACTTTTACAATAAATCAATGAACCAACCAAGCCGGCAATTAGTTCATTAAAGAAGCATCCAAGGGCACAAATCATAAATCCACTTCCAATTAACCCAAAGCTGACCTCTACTTGAAAAAAATATAAATAACAACAACTGTATAAGCTTAAAGGGTAAAAGATAAGCTGTTAGGTTTGCTACAGCCAGCTTGAATTGGTGCAGATCTTTTACACAAATCAATTATATTGACCGTATTGTATTTTTTGTGATGCTTCAAATGAATAGGTTGTAATTCTTTTTTAGCAATGCAGTTAAAAAGACGGACTGCATTCCTTTTTGTCTTTTGAAGCATCAGAAATCCATAGAGAAAAAGCCTCTATATTTAAGATAGTGCTCATGCTGTCATATAAATGACTAACACCTTATCTCTGGCGACAGTGTAAGAAGATTTATGGCCCTTGTGAATCACCCACATAAATACAGGGCGCCCTGCCAGGGTCAAGGGGAACGAGGTAGTTAAGTCAGTCTATCTGCTTTCCTAGCTGTGTTACTTTGATAATGTAGTAATCTTAATAATAATGCAATTAATTTTTCTTGATTGAAACAGCCTTTTATCTTCTCTCCAACATGAGAGCTCGAACAGTATCGGCAGTACAATCAGTGTTAGGACTTTTTAGCAGGGCAAATATTCACCCACACAGAGGGACTTAAACCAAGGGTTTTCCATATGAAATGCAGTCTCTCCTATCACCAGGTCATAATGTGTTATGTGTGAATCTGTTTAAATCAGCCATAATGTGCTCTGTGGACATCAGAGGGTTTGTTTTGGGGAAAACCACCCACAACAGTTGGTGTTCTGAAACTATGCGCCTTACAACTTAAAGGGCAAAATCATTAAAACCATTAGATGACAGAAAAATACCTGGTAATGTAAAGACAACAGCAGTATGTTTCAAAATGAATGAAGAATGTGTTTCTTGCTGATAATTTCTCTTTGTATTTCCTATCTATGGTAACAGTGCTGCATGCATTGCCTGAAGTGAATTTTACTGGGTGAGAACAAATTCTCATTTAAGTAATATTTAAAAAGCTTACAGAGAGGAAGTGAGCAGCCCCATATGAGAATTGAGATAATATTTTGTTATCAAAAAACATGCTCTCTTTATGCTCTTTTCACAAAAACAAATTGCATAATAAATATATTTGGAAATGAGCAAGCAGTACTGAATTGAAAATGCATCGCTATACAGAAACAAATAGTACATGACACCCTGTTAACAATATTACAAATGAGACTGTCAGAGATAACATAATGGAAGTGAAGACATGATGCAAGCAGTTTCTATACAAAGTCAATCCGATCGTGTGTGAGCCCATTCAAATGCAGTCAACTGCTAAACCCTGATCTAATTTCATAAATCCCCTGGAACTACAGAAGGACAATTAAGTGGGAAATCGAAAGAGAAGTCACCCCTTATTGTTCCTGTGCCCGCATTGGTTGGGTGTCGCAAACACCACATCCCAATATTGATTCTCCTATTCTTCCACAGAGTTGATGGATGTCCCACAAGCGCCTGTCTATGGGAGTTTAAAATGAGATTACAGATTTTTATCACCTGGCGGCCGGCCAGTCTGCGAGGCTTTGTGATAAGACAAGACTTAAATCTTACAAGGAGAAACATGACTTCCACACAGATACAGTGTGGGGAAAAGGTACTGAGGCCATGCAAGATGGTACCAAGAACGTAATGGCTACAAGTTGTTGAAACATCATGATTTTGTTTACAAAATGACCATAACACGTTCGTACCATTTTCACCCAGTCTTTTACTCATCAAGATCCAGTCTCTATACTGCTCTATGAATACGCACTTAACTTTAAAGTAAAGCATGTTTAATCCCCAGCCTACCTACAGGTACTGTGAGCATTTCATCTTACCCACAGGTGCTGGAAAAAACCTGTATTATCATATCAAAGGCATCCTTCTTCACAGGAAAGAAAAATCTGGATTTGATGATTTCAGTCAAGCACATCCCTACAGGGCCTTGTGGGCAGACATCATCAATGCATAAACTGCAAAATAATGGAGAGAGAAACCATAAAAATCCTTCATCAAGGGCCATTAAAAGCTTTCTCAGAATATGGGCCATAAGTCCAGTGTTGGTGAGGGAAAAATCACCTCTCCCTGAAAGGTGGTATAAATCTGTGCGCGCCCCGGCCCACGTTAGCCCCTGGCACAATAAAGAGCTTGTCAGAAATGAACTACTGGTAATAGGTTAATTTACTACCACATTCCACTATATGATGCAGTTATATATGAGCTCTAATAAAAGCTACAGATTGCATGACAACAAATAAAACTTTTTGGTTAGACTCACAGCAAAGCTGCCCTTTGATTCTGCAAGATTTTCAATCAGGCTCAGTAGTAGTGAACCTCTGAGGCTATGAATCAATGGGTAGAAGATTTGGTAAAAGTCTATAAATGTACATGATATGTTAGGAAGACAACTGACAGGTTGAAGGCACAAGATATTTTCTTGTTCCCCAGACAAGAAGTGTGAAGTAAGGTAAGTTCTAGATCAAAGAAAGCGAAACCGTCCTCCTACTCACCATAGAAAGACAGCTTTCCTTTAACCGAGTTTCTTCCTCTGCTGTTTTCAGCTACACATTCATATATACCCGCATCCTCCTGCTGGAAGTAAGGGATCTCTAAAACTCCGCTGGCTTTATTTATGTCCACCTTCCTGCCAAAAGAGGCTCCATCCACTCTTCTCCAGCTGATGGTTGGCACTGGGCTAAAGGCATGAAAATATAACACACAGCAAGGCCAGGAAATGAAAAATACTCCTGCAGATAGTTTTATCTGGGGATTTAGCTTAGCTGAAAACACAAACAGTACAAGATACCAGTGAGTACTAGAAAACACTGATAAAGCAAGTCGATGTTAAATTAATCTGAAACTGGTGAGTGTGTCTTCTCTGTATATTCTGGGTGTACAGAACAAGGAGTCATTAAAATATGAAATCTGCTGTTCTCAAAATCTGTTCACAAGGGTCTCCACGCATTACCATTCAGCTTAGACTGGTACAGTAAACAACTAATGGCATAGTTATGACTGTGGTATAACAACACACAGTGGGACGTACTTTCCAAGTGCAAAACATTCCAGTTTGACAGTTGAGCTCTTAGCGACGGGGACAACTTCAGGGAACTGAACTTCGATCTTTGGCTCGTATTCACCCATCACACCTGGAGTAACAAAGAGAAACACAGAATTGATGCCGCACAAGTCTGAAGGGAAATGTTTTCAATTTAAGGCTTGAAAAGGTCACAAAGAAATAAAATCAAAACAAAGTTTAGGCCGTGACTGTGCTAGTAAAAAGAATTTATAACTATTTCTTTGAAATCTTGGTTTTCTTTGTACTGTGACTGAGGGCTCAGGAGGAAATGTCTACATTTGACTTTTCTGACCACTGTGGCTTATGATTTAAACACAATCTCTAAACTACATGAAAAGCCTATATTGTTGGTCTACATAGCATCAAACATCTCCCAGGCGTAAAAACTGTCTTGTTTCAACATGGAAAAAAAATTATGAAATTATGCAAATGCCTGTTGCCTCATGAGGTTTACATCTGCACTCCCAGGTTTCTTTTTTTCCAAATCAGTCAGCCAGATTAACATCAACTTCAAAGAAAAAACTCTGACAATGTGATCAGCCAGACTGTTTAACCAAGAGACTCACTGCTTTTTCGGGCATATTGAGGAGCAAGACCATGCAGTCTACTTCTATATCAACACAGAACAGTGTGCAACAGTTTCATTTTGTAAGTCAAGTCACAGACATAAATGAGTAACAGATGACTCAGTTCGCTGGCAACAGTTCACCAGCAGCTGGCAAAATTGCTGTTCTCTTTAACATTTTAAAACTTGTTATTTTGCCAGGCTATAGCTAATTAAAGTCACTTCACTTGCAATTTGAAAGTTGCACGGTCTCAACATTGATTGCAAAACAGGAATTCACAACTCTGCCTCTGTTTTGCACTCTCTGTATAGTTCAGTAAGGGTGGTACTTTCTTACCATCAACCCGCAGCACTAGGGGAGTCGGCGGTCCTTGCACGCTGTTTTTGGTGACTGTGTTGGTGACCACACAGGTGTAGTTGCCCACATCTGAGGGTTCCACCTTGGCGATGTAGAGGTTGCCCGTCTTTTGGGACACAAATCGTCTCGTGTCCTGGATGACAAACGACGGGTACTCGTTGAAGATCCATGTGAAGGTAAGCTCTGTGAACAAAGTCAGGGATAATATGAGGCTTGCAGGGAGCAAGTGAAAAAACACACTGTATTTAAACATAATCTGTACCCATGTACAGATGATGCGTGCTTCATCAGCAGTCTCATCACTTCAGTTTGAGTGGATGCCTTCAGGGATAAAGCAATTAGTGGATTGGACTGGTTACCTTCAATGATTAAAAATACAATTTATAAGAATAATTAAATGCCCTTTATATGGGAAAAGTTTCACAGGTTCACTGTGATCATGCTGAGAGTATGAATGACTGGCTTTTCTCCACAGCAGTTTATAATACTATGAGTTAGGATTTTAAAACTGGAAAAGACTCATAATGACTCAGAATGATCATCAGAGTTCACATTACTAAATTATCTACCAGGAATGTGAAAACCTAATGTTTTTCTTGCCAGAGTTCTCTGCGTTAAAATAATATAAATGTGTAATTATATTACCATTGTATCATGCCTTATTTTATTTCAGCTCATATTCTTTATTTTATCTACCTTCTTTTTTCATACCTCTTCTCGGGATTTATTACTTAATAAGAATTTATTTAAGAATACAGTGGGGAAAAAAACAAAACAACAGCAACAAGCACCTCCCTTTGTGGCTGTCATGTAGCAGCAGAGGACTTTAAATCACCCCTGAAGCTTTACCTCCTGCATAAAAAACTGTATAATGTCCAATAAAACCAATGTACTACAGGATCATGTTATTCAATATTGTACCACCTAGTCTACTATTCATCATCCATGATAACAAGTTTCTGTGAAAGACTCCCAGTACTATCAACCAAATGGAGTGCAGTCAGAGCAGCTTTGCACTAACAATCAGCAACATTATAAAAAGGAATGATGGTGTTCTGACATATTGACACAAGGATAGATTGCTCTGGACCATATTGCATCCCTGTCCCAAAAGCAATCTTGGCCGTTGGTAAAAACTTGTCTAAGCGATGACTCTGCACTACAGTACAGGGAATAATTGAGACGTGAGTTGGACACTCATCTACTGACTCAGTATTCTTCACTTCTGCTCTTTAGGGGGCAAGAGGATGTGTGGGCCTTGACATATTACTGCAAACCTTGCGAATCATGACGTGACATTGAATCTTGAGAATGCGTGATGTCCATGTGACGATGTTCCTTTTTACTTACAGAGTAGGTGTTTTTATGTGGGTTGGACCTGAAGAAGACAAACTGACCTTGTGATTATCCCAAGAACACAAAATTGAAACTTGGACCACACAGTGGAATCCCACCTGTCTCTCTGTTTTGTGCCAACGATGCTTTCCAGGGAGCCATATTTAAAATTTAATAAAGTGTAGAAACCTTCAATTTTGAAATCTTTTACAAACACTGTGGAACAGTTTGACATTTTGAAAAAATATTCACTCTATTTTTAAGAGTTAGATTAGAAGACCAATACCATCCTATCTGTGCATAAGAGAGACATGAAGCTAGAGCCAGGAGACCATTAGCTTAGCTTAACTCAAAGACTGGAAACAGAGGGATATAGTTTACTCAAGTCCCTCTGGAGTTAAAAAAAAAAAAAAAAAAACTCCCTAAGAACACCTCTAATTATATATCTGTTATCTTCTGTCTGTTTAATACATAAAATACTTGTTTATTGCATTGAATGCATGTTTAATTCATGCTTTTACAGAGGATTATATGCTGGACTATTTCATAACTGGTCGCAGTCACATCATGGAGTCTTGTAATCAGCCTGATTTGAATTTTTAGACTACAGTTTTTGTAGAAACTAGGCAAATGAGATAAAACACATTAACTAGTGAGCTTTAGAGGTGATGGTAGGTGGATTGTTTTTTGTTTGTTGTTGTTGTTTGTTTCCAGTCTTTACCCTGAGCTAAATTAACCATCTCCTGGCTGTAGTTTCATATTCAAGGAACAAATATGAGAATGAATCAATCTTTCAGTTTTCAACGTGTATCTCTTGTGGTTTCTCCTATCATGAACTCCATCCTAGCCTCTGTGACTTGTATCAACCCATAACTTTTTGGTTTGATCCATCCGACACACGCAGGGAACAGCTGTAACATCCTCCTCTTGCCTAAATAATATATCCCAGCTCTCATCCTGACAAGGTTATTTATAATTAATGTGTGTTTTTGAAACAATACCTTCCAATGATGAAGGGCGCGACAAACTGGAACAACAGCAAATAAGAGGTTACTAATTGGTTAGTTAAAGATTCATGGTGAGAAACAGGAAGCAGGAAATAGGAAGTGGAAAGCACCATTGGTTGTGTTTGATGATTTGACTTGAGAGCCTTCTGCGGATGGGCAGTAATGGAATAATGCAATCATGAATGACAGTGAGTGGCAGATTTTCATTGTGGTTCCATTTAGCCCTTGTATAATGAACAGGCAACATCAATTCCCCCTTAATGATCTGAGAGAGGGAAAGAGAAATGGAACATGACAGGCCAAGGACATACTGAATCCAGAGAGGGTTTTCGCATGAGTGTGTATTGTACCAAAGAAAAGTATATGCACAACTTGTGTCAAAGTTTATGCTCGCAAGTCTGTTCCCTGGCCAGTAACAGCCATTAACCAGGGCTACCTATCTGTATTCATAACACACAACAAGTTCCCGCAAATGGCTTAGGTCACGCACATGGGAAAAATCCCTGCAAGCTATGTGTGTTGTTACCAGCCAGCGAGCAGCCTCTGTTTTGGGGCAGATGCACTGGATAGGGAGAACAAGTGATTTCAGCCTTGAGTAAATCTAAAAGGCCCTTTTCCATTAGCGAAAGGAGGTCAGATGCATTAGATCCTGGACGAGCCACAGTCATTCAGACGCTCTCAAAGCAAAAGACGATGCATACAGACATCTAACGCAAATACAGTACAGCACAAGCGAAAGAACGCTGCCAGAGCTCCTCTCTGATACTTGACAATATTTTGGTCATTCTTTAAGTGCAACTTCAAACTGCCTCAGTTTTAGAGCATCCTGGCCACACCAACTTCCTGAAGCTGTCTTGAGGGTTTTGAGGCATCGTTAAAATGAAATAATGGCTTCCTGAATCATGCATGGGATATTGAAATCCTTTAAAGGGGAGGTGAGGCAGATCCTTGTCTAAGGCAGCATTGTGCTGATCATGAATTATGTCCTGTCACCCTTTATGGGAGTGTGTTTCTCACTTTTCTAACACTGTCAGAGTCTATTTGAATGCCAGTCAGGATTTTCTTTGTTTCAAATGTGCAACAATGCAGTCACAGTGCTGTAAATATAGCACTGCATGCCATTATTTGTCTGAGCACATTCATGTATTTGTCACACATTCCTAACATATCCATATAATTCCCATGAATGTATGTCACATATGCCAAGATCTTTTCAGTCTTTTTTATTCTTATTTTTCAGTCTTTATAGTCTCTTTGTTCAAGTGGGAAAATATTCAACAACATGCAACATGTCTCTGCTAAACATAATTCAACTCAAGCTACATTTCTGATAATACAATTTTTAAATTTAAGGTATGACACTGGTAATCCAGTAAATTAAGTGATCAAGTACAGTATATCCATTCATATTTGTAGTCAAAATCAGGGTCTGAATGAGGACAAGAGAATGCGAATGTAAAGTGTGTGGGTGATGTGTGAGCATGTAACTAAATCTAGACGGATACATCATTACCATAGCAGATACGGTCAGGCTAGCCTTTCAGCAAAGATGTTTGAAAATTGGATATGATTCATCCTAAAGCACATCTCAACATCCTCATCTCCATCAATAGGCATAATCTACACTGACAGCTGCCGAAAATATTGTGAGAAAATGGATCATTCCTAACACTGTGCTAGTCCAGAGAACAGATATGATCTATCACAACAAGGAGAGATGAAGGGGCTGTTGGAGTAAATAAAAGCAGTCTGTACATTACTGGTCGGCTGGACAAAAGCAGGCTCCGGCTGTGCGTTTTTGATGTGAGGGAAAACAGCAGGGAAGCGAACTGACCCAGTTGGAATGGATTTGAACATGATTAACAATTACTCTCCATTCACCCAAATACAATTATTGTTGACAGAGTGAATTAATAATGGATACTGGACTTTCCTTGCATTTCATGTTATCATATCAGTGTGTGTTTCCTTCATTATCAGTTCCGAACAAAATTTGTGTCTGTCTCCATAAAATACTGCACCTCAGTTGTACTTCTTTGTATCTCAGTCTATAGCATATTTTTTAAGTTATTATGTATGTTTACAGTTTGTTAAAATGGCTACCCAAGAAAAATTCTGGGGGAAAAAAAAACTAAACTTTTTTTTTTTTTTTTTTTTACCAAGGCAGCTGTGGGTTGATGGTGCACTGTTACAGACTGTACCTGGGAAAAGACAGATGTGTGTTTTTGACAGGCTCATAAAGCTGCCACTTAAATTGGCTAATGTTGTAAAAAATCAGCTTTGGCTATGTGACATGTAATATTAATAACTTAATCATGCACACAATCTACATGTAATTTTATTTCCAGTGGTGTTTTGAGGATCATTTGACAAAGTGGGGGAGACGACACTGTGTCACATTTACACTTATGTAAATGTTCTAAACATGCTTGTTATTTGTATTAGCAGGAGCTCCATCTTTAATCTGTAAACACTTATTATCCGTGTTTGTGTATGTTCAGCATTGTATTTTGTAAGTTATGCATTCAGGTTTTATTCAATGATTATAGCAAGTTTTCTTGCCAAAATGGCGAGGAATGTTTCAGTCTTGTTTGTACTGATAATGTTTATTGACAGAAGTAACGGTGACATATTGAGACAACCCTGAGAGATCTATGGTTCTGCCTAAGGTTATCAGTTAAGCCAAGTTTGTTACTTAGTTTACTGTTACTTATTTGTTGTTTTTTTCTTTATACTTGCAACAGTACACATGTACTTTGGTTTCACTGTGTAAATAGAACTTTGTTTTTCTTAACCCTGCCTCCTACTACCTTCCTAGACCCTTTGGCCAGGCTGCCTCAGACTGTCCTTAAATGCATGGGCCAACATTTATATACTTGACCTTCTAGCACAGAGAAGTCAGAGGAGAATTGTAGATAATCAAATAATGGAGCAGGCAGAAAACACAATTGCTGCCCATCATGCATAAACATAAATCTGCAGTTATCAAATCTGAAATCATAATACAATATTTTCATGTAATGAGAGAAAGCATTTACTCCAGTGTGATTACAATGTGAGTTTATATGGCTCAGTTGTGTTAAAAGTATTAGGTTTGTGTTTTCTCTGCACCTTGAATAATGAAATAATGATTGGCCTACAGATTTTATGTTACTGTGGATGTAGTTATCATTCCTCCTTAAGAGCAGGTAAAGACCTTGTTTCAGATTGGATGTGACAGATATGGGCCAGGTGCAGTGTAACAGTGTGGGTTACTGACAACAACCCCTCCAGGTCTCTAGTCCCAAATGATCAGTGTCATGTTGGAGGGTAGTCCAAAGGGAGTTTAGAGTCTAAATAAAAAGAACTAAGTTTCGGTAACAAATGACAGACAAGATGAACATGAATTATTGAATAGAACTGCTGAATAAATCTATTTACATTTCCCCAAAGACGAGAACATCAAGACTCAGATATGATATTTCCAGTGATTTAGTCAAATTTCTACTCAAACACACTGTGGCATACATCTTGGTAAACATTTGTGAAGTGTGATTTTGTCAAATACGCAAGATCTCAGTTGCAACAAAGCAGCTGAAGTTCTTGAACAAAGTCCAACATCAGAGGCTGGGGGAATCTCCTGAATGTTATGAAAATGAGTTTATTGAGTGAGAGGTTACTTTTTTATCCTAATTTAAATGAAATAGTGTCCTCAAATCCCCTTATTGCACAAGAGTACAACAAGAACAGAGGACACAGAATGTAGAAACCCTGCTGGTTTAACCATCTGTTAGTTGAAAGGGAACACAACACATTTCATCACCCATAAAAGAAAAAAAAAATCTGTGCAACTGAAAAAATAACACACCACATGTGGGAGAATGAAATAACAGAGATGATTCACATGATTAGGAGGTGAGTTCCAAAGGTTTTTAAATGTCACACACACTGTGAAGTATCTCACAGGGGTGAAGCTCCCACCTGCTGTTAACGTAAATAAAACGGGATTCATCATCAGACCTGTCTCTACGCTTTAAAATGCAGGCATGATGTTCACTTTATAAGCCTTATGACTTCTGGACAAGGTCACTCAACATTTCGAGTCCTTTCCTGAGCCATGCAGCAGCACTCCTGAATAATTCTTGAGGTCTGAAAATGTGAGTATAAGTAGGTGCCTAAAGTCAAAACCCCCCTTGACCTTGTTCTTCTATGTAATACAAAAGTCTCTCAAATTGAGGGAAAAAAAAAAAACTTTGGATTTTCTTTCATACTTGTCATTTAACACCCTGTCGTACTCGTGCCATACTGTATATCACTTTATGCACTTATACGATAAATATAGCACACATAACTGGTGCCAGGAAAAAAAATTGTATTTGGCAAAGATGTTAATTCTGACTGAAATTGTCTGTTTGGCAACCTGTACCTGGCACACTCTGGTAACATTAAATTTTAATCAAGACTAAATCACTTTTTAATTTATATGTTCTGGCTTCAGTTTGCCAAAAATACAAGGATTGTTCTCACACAACAGAGATAGGAAATTAACAAATGAATCACTTGCTCTCAAACAGTTACCACCTGTAGGTATTGAAATTCATGCTTTGTACACTTGTGATGCCACTATGCATGAAGAACTAATTAAATAATGCTGCAACTACAATGTTGCGTACAATATACAGTATATAGTACAGTATTCATTAAACATGTAAATAATCCAAATTATTTTCTTGACTCTAATGTGATTTAAAGGTGAACGTTTCCAAGTGAATAAATGATTACTGTATGTCCCCTCCTCCTCTTTTCTGACTGGTTTTCAAATACTTATAGTCTGTTAGTGTGCTGTGTGCAAACCACGCACAAGGATTTGCCACATGTAATCAATCCAAGGAGAAGTCAGTCAATGTCAACTCATTTCTGTGCCCATCACTAAAAAGATGGCTACCCTAAAAGTTTGTCCAGGGAGTGCTAGAGCGCCTTGTCAACACTCTCACATCAAGGAAGCAATCTTCTTCTTCCAAATTGTAAACATTAGCCTGGTGCATGCAGGATTGCCTTCAAAACAGACAAGGCATCATGCTTCTAGAAAGAAACTAGGCAGAATTTTTGCACATGGGACATCATCCTGACTAAACTGGGGATGTTTTCTTATGAATAATGAATAAACTATTGAATTTAAATTGCTGTGCCCAGATTTTTCAAAATATTTTTGGACACTGTCATGACACTGCTACTACAGCCCCAACACTCCTGACAATGCTGCTGTTTTGTTTTTAGCTGGCTGAAATGTGTGTTGGCATTTGGGCACCTTGCACTGGGGAAAGTGTCTTAAAAAAAAGCCTTTACACTATGAGGCTGCCAAATGTAAGCATATGGCTCATTGTTCCAGCTTTTCTTGTCAACACAAGGTGAGATGTCTCATATTAACATATAAAGAACAAAGCACTACAAATGTAGGCCTACTGTTGGTTTAGTGACTGTGATAAAAACACTATCATACTATTCTCATTCCAGCAGCTAGCAGCACCTTTACTCAAAGAGAAGCTAAATGTAGTTTGTGCTAAGTATGTCCATACAGTATAACATCCAGCAGCCAAAATTTTGGCTAAGTTTTTCAGTTTGTTCACTGATTCTCAGTAGCACACTGTGTAACAATTTAACAGTGAGCTTGTTTCATTTGTTTTTACATTATCATAAAATTAGATTGTTTTCAGCACAATGGCATATTTTTGGTTTTAGGTGTGCCATTATTGAGACTGGGAAAAGTGTCCAAAATCTGAATCACAACCCTAATGCGAACATTTCATGTCATTATATACTAAATTCATGCAATTTTTGACACCCCAAACTTCATATTATTGAGTGAGTCTACACTCAGAGTCAACTGAAATGAATACTTACAGTGCAAAAATGTCACTATACTCTTTAAAACTGATCTTTAAAAATAAATTAAATTAAAATAATGGCAGTATGTTACAGAAGAGAATTAGATTCAGCCTTGCTGGCTAGAAGAGCAAAAAGCCAATCTTCAGACCCCTGTGTAGAAGTTAATAGCACTGGATGCTAAACTCCCATTGATAATGTCATGGAAGCAAAGGGCTGATGTGAGGCAAACAAAGCACCTTCAGAGAGAGGCTCCATTACTCAGCCTGGCAGGGCCCCAGCCACAGACAGCCTCTCCATTCTGCATGCCAAAGTTTTTCCTCGCCCCCACTGAAAATCAGGCTCAGAGGCCAGAGTGTCCCAAAGTAAAAATGACTCACTCCACTGACCTCAACAATACAAACAAACAGCCAGGAGATCTGAGGGGGAGAGCACAAACATGACTTCCGCTTTGTCCAGATAAACAGCAGATGAGGAATCAGAGAGTCACACCACACTATATCCATACTTCTGTGTAAATCTGATAGTGACTCTTCACTGATGTTGAGTGTTTGTTGATCTGCGGCACCAACGACTGGTTGGTAGAGATTAAAATATATATCTTCATATGAGGCAAAAACTTACCTCCAGAGTGGGGTGGTGGGCCACACAGTAAGACCACTCCTTGACCTTCACGAACCCTCACTGGACTTCTTCTCTGTGTCTTGAAGTTCTCCAAGTCTGTTTACCACAACACAAAAGCAATAAAGCAAAAATAATCAATTCATTCTTCTCATAAGCACACAGGCAGCAAACAGGACATGCCTAGCTGTTTACAGAGATAAAAATGCACTGCAAGTCATATCTGTGGTTGCTCAATAATTTCATATCTAGAAAGAGCACAGCTACTGACCAGAGTTTAACGGTGAGATATGATGCAGAACTTTTGCATATTTTCATGAAACACTCATGCTATGTTTGCATAAATGCAGACATGGTGCTGTAAAGTCCTGAACACTTCTGACTGGAGCAGAAAGCAATTCCTCAAGTATAAGTCACACATGAGTGAATTTAATTGGAAGTGCGTATTGTTATCACTTTCTGTGTTTCATCCACTGCACACAGACCAGCAACAATTAAATGACTAAGACTGAAACATCATTTGTATGGAGACCGATTACTTGTTGACAACCTGCTGAGAGAAAGCAAATACAGACAGCAATCCTTGAACACTTTGCCACCTTTTCTTGCCTGCTGTGGCTCTTGGCGATATCGCAGGCAGCGCAGCCAAATATGCGGCTGTCGTATAATGACATAATCAAGACTGAATTCAGAAGCAGAGAGGAAGAATGCAAGACTGACACATCCTGTGTACAAGCACAGCAGGATGACCCTGTGCATAATAAATAAAGGACATGATCTTTGTAGACCTTGTGAGTAATGGAAGATTGTATCCAGCAGAACAGCAATACATTATCACAATTGAAAGCAGCTTTTTTCCCTTTGGTTCACAAATTATTATGTGTGAAGCCCCTGTATGACTTCACTAATTAATTAGTGGATCATCAAGTTCTTTTCATATTTGGTGCAGACAGATTGAGTGGATGCTTCAGTGGCCAAGTCTTAATCTATGGCTGATCCATGGGTAATGCAAAAATAACATACAGCCTCTCTGTGCATCAACAGATTCAGCACAGTGATAGTCCCCCTGGACCAGCAAGACATCTATAGATCCATCTAGATCTGATAAAGCTCCTAAGCAAATGTGAGAAATCTGCTAATTTACTGCCATCTCTTTTTATGCTGTGCATTCCAGAAACGCTTGTGGAAGCAATCATTATCAGTATAACTTCACATGTCATCACATCTTAATGCTGTTTATCACTGGATACATTAAAAAAAAATCACAGCAATAAAAATGTTAGTTACTTGTTTGAATGAGCTCTCTTTCCAAACTAAAATTCCAGCTGAGCTCAAACTATGGCTTTGGCACTGTTGCAATACCCAATGCTTAGTAAACACCATAGTTCTCAGATATTAATAAACCAGTATTGGAAACCCAGAGAGACAGAGATAAAATTATCTTTCCCCTGGCTGATACAAATTTCTAAGTTTTATCTTTTTTTATCTGATTTATTTAAATATATTGAGAATTGCCAACTGATTAAATACAACTGAGGTGTCCCAATAAGCCATGAGAGTGTGACAGCGAGCCAGCAGGAACAAAGCCAGAACCCTGAAACTGAAGTGGTTAAACGGAATTCAGCCATTATCATTTTTATCATTTAGACAGGTGCCTTTCCCACTGTGACATATCGAAAAACGCCTACAACTGTTTTTCATTCAAAACCACAAATGTCAAACTGCTGGTGGTGCTGTGCAGGAAAAGTTGGTTAATCACCAAAGTCATTGGGATTCATCATCTGTCTAAACCAAAGTGATGGACTGACAGAGTGACAATGCTGCTGTGGGGGAAATTATGATTTGTGTGTTTTCACCTTTGTGCTAGAGTGTATCGTCTAACTTGTTGTATGTGTACACTTAAGGTAAATTGTAATCTGACATTCAGAAACATGGAAAGCTCTGGCTAGTACTTTGTCCTTGACTGGGTCAAGATGCCCTGGCTTGTATGGTCATTAATGAGGTGAAACATCTTTTCTTGGGAAATGTTTTGATAAAGGTGTCTAGTGGGGCTGCATGATTCTAGAAAAAATCACATTTTTTTTGCTTAGAATTGAGACACAAGGAAGCATAACAGAAAATATAATGGTGCCTGATATAGGACAGGCTATATCTTAAAGAGTATGGTCTAGACCTGCTCTATATGAAAAGTGCCTTGAGATAACTAAATAAAATTGGACTGAACTGAATTGAACTAAGTGGTAGGTGATCAAGTCTGTAATTTCCTTGTGTCTATGGGAGCTTGTCAGGTATGGTAATGAACTGTGTAAGGTTCTAAGGCTGCCCCTTAAATGTCGACTATTGGATACATTAGTCAGGAGTACACTGATCTGATTCACAGAATGTCAACGGACGAATCGTTAAACTTGTTTTTTAGCTGCCTCAGAATTCACACACGGCACTGCAGGAGCAACAGTGTGACAGGCTGTAAACTTTACAACCACATCTTGACCAAACCACAAAACCAACTTTACAGTTAGATACTTCATGAAAACGGAGGGCAGAACGACAGTGCGATGCAGGTAGTGTGAGTCGCTCTGATTCTCTCCGCTCCAGTGTCAGGTGAGTTCTACCTGCCTGCTGACAGCTGCATGCCTGTCGCGAGAAACTGCACATCTAAAGCAGAAACTACCAGTGATAAGACAAGTTAAAACCGGCTGACAGTGTCTGTCTGCTGTGTTTTCGCTATATACATTTTGTAGCGGCGACCAGCTGTGGGAATATTACTGCCGCTGGTGAAATATTATAAAGCTGCAGAATACCAGGTTGAGCCGAGAGGGAGGGAGAGAAAGAACTGAAAAAGAGAAAATGGTAGAATTAACTAGCTAATCTTTTTTCAGCACGAGCACAGTGTCATCAGCAGGGTTTTCTTCTGGTCATGGTCATTAGCCGCTGTCACTCACTCACTCTCGCCGGGTTTATTTGAGTTTCTGCTGCTCTGAATCACGTGGTGTAACAGCACATTGTCATTGGCAGGGAGATAGAGCGTTCGTTTTGATTCAGCGGGTGGCCCTGATGAAAACGCAGCAGAATTGTTGTCATTTAGAAATGAAATCGCACAGAGCACTGAATCGGATCGTGATTTCGATACGATTAATCATGCAGCTCTAGTGTCTAGTTTGTCTCACTATTTGACTGTTTGGTGGTTTGGTGTTCTGTATCTTCACCAGAATGCCACTTTCACATTGACCTGAAAGACTGTGTGTAACTACATTCTCCATGACCACGTAAAAATATATTAAAGGGCACCTTCATCTGACTTCACCTATGGGTTCTGACTCTTTATTCATTAAGGTAAACAGAGAGAGGGTTTTCCCTTACACCATCTGTAGGGCTATGCCACCACGGCTAAAGTGAGTCTTTTTTTTTCTTCTTTTTTTTTTTAAGTAGCTTCATTTTTCCACCTGCCTCAACATATAGTATTGGCTTAGTGAGCAGGATAACCAGCTATCTGATAACATTTTAAACTATTGCTGCTCTGGCAGGGCCACTACCTGCTGAGTCAGACAGTATATCCCAGTAGCTGCAGCAGCAAGGATTCTGAATGGTTTGATGTTGTGAATTGTTTGGTTTCAGTTAATATTCTGCACACACTTGTCATCTGAATGCTGCTAAGAAATAAAAAAATCTCTATCCTGGCCATCCATGGTTTCAGCCTTGCTGCAAAAAAACTTTTGGCCTACTATTAGATGACCAAACATTTTGTGTGTACAGTATAAATGAATGACTGCATCTTAAAATAAGTCTGTATCTTAAAAATGGGCAGAATATGGTGGATGTTGGAAAAAAAATCCAAATCGTGCTCCAAATGTGTCTTGTGTCAATGGAATCTTTTTTTTATATTTTTAAGAATTCTTTTGATCATAAGATTTAAGTTCATATGTTTTTTCGATTGTAAAGTATGCACAGAATATGTTTTGAACTGCAAAACAGCTTCCTGTTACATGTACATTAGTGTGTTATATTTGCTTTGAAATCACCTAAACTGAACATAACATTACAGTTATTAAAACAGTTTACCAGCTACACAGGTGAACAAGCTTCTCAGCTTTGAATCACTATGGAACAACTCTTCTTATCCAGTCTTTACTACTGGGTAAAGAAGCTTACATGAGGCTTCTGCCCTAAACAGGCATCTGTGTGTGGGGCTGCTGTAGGCTATGGCAAATCAATTATTTTACCATAATGAGAAAGAGCTATAGGACCAGACATCCATTCCTCAGATTTAATTCTTTTCTACAAAACCAGACTCACACATTAGAAAATATCAGAGTTGCTCAACTCACACTGAGAGTGAAGCTCTCCTGATCAATATTCCTTTGGAGTATGGTAGGGTGTAAATGAGCTAGACACACTAAAAGCCAACAATGCCTGACAACCCAAGCTGTTCTGCACCCTGTGGATCATCTTATCAAGCCTATCATGGCTCTGCACCTCCATGTGCTTCGCCATGGCCGGGTTCAAGCTATTTTGAGTGTTTTCAGATCCATGAAATTGGATGTGAATTTGCATTTTTGGGCTAGCTACTCCAATGTGACCCATTGTGATGAATGAGAGGCAATTGTAGAAAGTGAAGCCATTCTGTTAGGAGTCTGAGCTTAAGGACAATTTGTGATGTGGTTGCATTTGTCACCTAGCCAATGGACAAAAGGAATACAGACTTTAAAAGACTTCCTTGAAGTCCTCAAGCTATGGTTCATTTGCCTCCATAGAGCCTCTGTCTTTTAATGACAGAAGGGTTATTCTGTATTTTTGATGGAAACTGACCAGTTGCAGGAAAAAAAAATCTTTATGATGACAATAATGATGATAATGATGTTAAAAATAAATAATAATAGAAAATATTAGAAAGGAAATAGAACACAAAACACAGTGTAAAATTAGCATACGCTCTGCTGAGGCTGGCAGGAAATTGATCATTAGTTTGTGATTTCTGAGTAACTTAAGTGTTAAGTATAACTTTTAACCAGCTGTTGGTTGAAGATGAAATGCCTGGATATTATGTAGAGTTAGAGTTAGAGCTGTAGAGCTATTTTTCACTGAACCAAAGTGTTGGACTGGCAGGCTGACTAAAAATGTCATCCCTTGAGAAATAAATGAAAAGAAACTATTACAAAAACATAGACTGAAAGGCCATAAACATGTCAGTGGAGGTTTGAAAAGAGCCTCTTCTCTTTCCTTATCATACCAAAGTCATATCTTTTTTAGAGCTGCAAAGCTGAAATGGCCGAGGCTGTTGAAGTTGTTGATGAGTTAGTCACCTCCCACCCAGCTGTAGTCAAACCACAAATGGGAAGAGCCTTGGAATCAGTTTTAATGGTATGACATTCACTGATTTTTTATACCTCCCACTAATGTCATCATTCTATAAGGCCTTTTCACCTAACCATTTACTTTTTCTGAATTACCTAAAAAGTTGTGAAAGTGCATTTTAATCCCTCTAAAATTCAGGAGTCTAAATAACAGAATGATGGAGACATGGTGCAAAGGCAAGAGGTAGTTCTTTAGATTCAGAATCTCTCTTTACAAAGCTGTGTTATCTTAACACTTAACTGAATTAACTTACAATATAGTGGAAATCAAGACCAACTCCATTTCTCAGACTAACTAACCTTCTTGCCCGAGCACTATACTAATTACTAATCACCAAAAAGCTGCAGCAAGTTGACATATGTTGTTACCACGAAGGTAAAGCTATAAATAAATACTGGCAATTACTGATAGATGATGAAAACACATCATCTCCTCTCATCTCATCTGTTTCTAATCTTCCCTCCCCTCTATTCTCTTCTCTTCAGTTCTCAGAGAAGCATCATGCAGTGAACCCCTAACAGTGAGTGACACATGACATTTGAGGAGTGATAAATATCAAAGGGGCCTAATTCTTACAGAGCGCTACTGCTAGTGTCTCCTGACAATTACAACACTTTTGTGAAATGCAGCATTCAGAAAATGCCCGTTGCCCTCCTCCCTAAGAGATTATTTGAAACTGAGATTGAGCACTTAGCATCACAGTGCTGATGAGAAATGTTATTGTACCTTCCTCAGATGCTCTCCACCTCAAAACAGACTTAATTTTCACCTGAGGCAAAAGCAATGAATAAAGAGTACAGAGCTAATGGAAATGAGAGAAGAAGAAAAAAAACACAAACGATAGAAATCTTGCAAAGTAATTGTACAGATAAGGCAGTTGAGTTAGACTGGAGCCAGTGAGAAAAAAAATGCAAATGATGTGCAATTACAGGACTGAATTTGATAGGAGATACAAGGGAGTCGCATCCTGCACTTCTTTCATAAATCTAGTGATTTCACCCTTCATTAAACACTGTGTTACCCATGTGGCACTATAAGCAGCACAGCATCTACGCTGTAACAAGTTCCTTCTCCAGGATAGGCAGCCGATACACTTTGCTTTTATTGCAGGCCTTGCAATCTGTTGTACAATGTTGCATCTCGCGTCAGTGAAAATCCTTTCACTTACACCAAAAATATCCCTAGGAGATTAGGAAACTCAGTCTGGCTTGATGACCAACTAGATTATTCCTTCCAGCACTCCCAGCAGGCAAGCAGAACCTTTTAAACATTTAAGTCTGTATTGTCAACAGGATCAGAAACCTTTATACTTTTAGAGGTTTAAGCCCCTACCAGATGGTAACAGAAACTGTTATATCATCCATCTTTCAGAGGATTAAAAATGTAGGCTAACTTAACTCCTACACTCCTACACTACATATTCATGCAATACAAATTTGATGTTATGGGACATCATCAGTTGGTGCAAATCTAAGACATTGATCTTCAGTCCTTCATCAGCAAGGATTTTCAGGAATAAATCACAAAATACAGATTACATTGTTAAAGAGGGTATAATAATGTTTTTAGTAATGAGAATGCTATAATCACTAGTTCACATTTATTTTCTGCAGTGGTGCCTTAAGATGTTGCTTTTAGGCCTCCTGACTTGTGTCAAATGAGATTTTGAGTTGAATATTATTGTAGATCCTTGTATTCTCTTCATTAATGGCCTTCACCTTGGTTTTTATCTCACAGTGTTATTGCAAGACAAAGAGAGGTGCAAGCCCCTTGGTGTTTGAAAGAGCATACTGAGCTACTCTGAGTCAGAGTCTGTTACAAATGACAGGATACTGACTCATAACAGGCTGCTCCTCCATGAATTATTCCCTTGACCCGAGACCCACTCAATCACACAGCACACTTAATTAAGTTAAACCAAGAGCAATAAATAAGATGTATGACACATCAGCACTGATGCTTGTCCTCATCTGCTGACAAAAGCAGCAGGTTCCAGGTCAGGCCCAAGCGATGGATGAGACCAATCACAGTGACATACAGTTCTGGTCAGGACTCGAAAACTGATAGGAAACGTGAATAAGATCAACAGCCGGCTGGCAACTCAGGATGCCGATTTGTCCTATATGCTGAAGATTTAATGCTGCCCTGTGACAAAGAAGCACCAAACAGTTGCGAGATGGATACCTTCAGTGCTCTCCCTGCCAAGGATCATCTCTGCGTCTGCTATGGCAGAGAAACAGACATCAGAATTCAATCTAGCTGCACCATCTGTTCACAGATATAAGGGCTGTCATTTGATATGTGCTGCCCATCAAGAGTGGAGGCCTCAAGTTCACCTTGCCATCAGAGATGCCTCAGACTCTGGTCTTATAAAATGTGATGGATGAAGGCTGTAAAGCATCAACTACACGGAGGTCTGTCAAGGCCCACCACACAATCACACAGTCTTCATCACAGGGTTGTGAGAAGTTTAGCATCACCGGGCAGAGTAAACACCATCAGTGGAGCTTTAATCAGGGTTAAAGGATGGAAAGATAACATGACATTAAAATGGCTGGTTAATTTGTGATTTCTCATTAATAACCTTAACTGTATCAGCCTGGTTGTTTTTTGTTAGAGAGGATCAGGTCTGACAACAAACAATTTCCAGAGAATCCTACTGGGTCATTATACTTTCAGTGAACCAGAACATCTGATGTTTGATGAAACTTTTACTTTCCAAGGCAAACAAAGACTGAACTGCACTCAAAAGAACTGAACTTGAATTGAGGAGAACTTAACTCAACTGGGGTGAACACAAAGACACAAGACAATAACACTGTATTTTTGCTAACTGAAATGGGGTTATTACCAATAAAACATTAAATCTACTGTAGTTTCCTCTCCTATAACATCTCATACTCATGATGGAATGTTAAAAAGGATCAAAGTCAATGCAGCTGAACCAAAAAGATAACTTTTTTTTTTATTCTCCACATTCTTCTTCAAAACCTGGCAGCTACATTACCCACAATGCAACTTGACCGCTGACTTGCAGTGGCCAACGTAGCCTCGAGCCTCTAGCTTCAAGCAGAGATGAAGAGTGGGCAAGGCCGCATTAAAACACTATGGGCCCTGGAGCTACAAAAAAAGAGTAGCTTCATATTTCTATGAGAATAGACCCAATGGTATTTTTGACACATTAACAACACAGAGGGTGGAACATAATTTGGAGTGTAGAACAGTAGATGCACAAAAACCAAAATCATTTGACAGGTACCAGCTAACAAATTAGAGAACAAAGATCAGAAATGTTCACTAATGTTGTCAAGCTAGTTAGCTAACTACCTAAGACCTAACCTGCTAACCTGTGGAAGCAGGTGTCCTCATCATCATCATTGTTTCACTTGCCAGCTCTACCACTTGCTGCTTGAGGGTTTACAGTTGTCGCAACCTAAGCATTGAAATATCAATGCTTGCATTGAAATATCCTGTCACCTTGGGAATTTTTCTTATTATCTGTGATTCCGGCTGCACTCTCTCTCTTTGATTATTGCATTTTGGAGCTCCACTTTCACATTGTTTCCCAGAAAGAGTGCCCGCAGCTGAAGTAAATTTCCCCTCGAACCAGGAATTGCGAAACAGCAACTAGCTCATTGGAAGATAAAGACTGGCATATCACACATACTTGTGATTGACATGAAGTGACATTTAGCCTGCCTATCACAGTGGCTTCTTTTTTTCTTTGTGTGAATTTTATCTTATTTTTTTCCCATTTTTTAAGTCCTCTGGTCCTGAAGCTTAAGCACCAGTAAGCCCATGCAATAAAACGGCAGTGGGAGTTGAGTACAGAGGTCTGGTAAGCTTGCTTCTTTCTAAATCCACTCCCTCACTCCCCCAGATTTTTTTTCATTTTCAAACATGTAGTCTTCATACCCTGGTGATGCTTACTCAAGTAACATCACTTGAGGTATTTTAGCACAAGGCTTTATAGAGCTTTTTTCATCTATGCAGTAGTGCTCCTCAAGACCTGTAAATAGACTTTGAGAAAAGTGTAAAAGCAGTGGAGTTCTACTTCAAACATAACATAGTTAGACTTACATGCAATGTGCAGACTGGCCTCTCTGCTGACGATTGTGCCAAAAGAGTTTGATGCCAGGCACTGATAGATGCCAACATCTTCCTCTTTATTCAGATGGCTGATGTGTAAGTTTCCTCCCATGAGAGTGTAACGTGACCCTGGTCTGGGCAGGATAAAAGAGTCATTTAGCTTCCACCTGTGAATGCAAGCACATGACACACAACAAAAAGTCCTTAATGGAAGAAACTGAGGTTCCCTGTGTTTTGTCATACCTCTGTGCCCAATGTCTGATAATCGGTTCTTATTAATTGTATTAGAGAGATGGATGCTGATAAAAAATAAACTCAGCTACATGGCATTGAGTCTGAATAATATAAAATAAGAGACTGTCCAGTACCCTAAACTATGGCTTACCAGACCTTATTCTGGCTGAAGCAGGCATTAACAGAGATGACAGTCTGATGTGTACTGCAGCAAAAACCAAAATGAATGCAACTGAAAGGGGAGGCAATCAGCAACAGTCATTTCAAAAACACTGCTCATTTCTATTCAGGCTTTTATTCACTTCAACCGTAAGTCTTACTCACAAATCATATTCTGTACATTCCTCTGACATTTCCTCTCCTTTTTTCAGTCTTTTTGTCCATCAACCACAACCCCATGAGGCTGGCCCTTTTACCAAGAATAAAAATCCTCCCTTCCAATTATAGTGATTATCACATGGGAGGACC
>BRZM01000205.1:225128-244509 GCA_033238685.1 Lates japonicus | reverse complement strand
GACAGGATTTGGGGAGGTAGAGGGGGGGTAGGCAGACAGAGGGAGGATGCCAGCAGAGTGTGTCACCGCCGACTGGTCAGTAATCTGGCTGACACCTGGTACTACACACACACACACACACACAAATAAAAGGGCGAGTCTGCGTCTTCATTGTGGCTTCTATTGTTAACAATAGAGATTTGCTTTTCTCTCTAATCGTGAGTCTTGATGTGACTCCGTCGGTGCTGTTTACATTCCACCACGACAGCTGTCCCAGGGTGTTAACTGGGCTGATAACTGGAGCACAGTTTGCACCGGCAGACACAATGAGAGAAACCAGACAGACACCAAGACAGGAAGGTGTGACTGTGGGCAGGTGGGTGATATGGTTTCATGAGATATTTTATGTGTATATACAAAATGAATCTGCAAAGATAACAAAATAAGGCACGTATAAAATTAAAACATCTTGCTTTTTTAAAAATTATTTCCTTTTTATTGTTTATGATTCAGTATCTCCCAGAGATTTCATCTGAATTTTACAGTCTCCCTCAGTGGCTGGAGACATGAACGATATAGACAACCTTCATGACTAAGCAAACTCCATAAGCTGAGGAGGAAGTCTATGAAATGAGGTAGAAAGCAGGCGAATAAACTAAGGTCAGAAATGAAGTAAGATAAATATGTAGTCTACTGCTAGTGCATTTATTACTATAAAACTTGGCCATTCAATAATTGTGATAAAAAATGTTTTGAGTAGAATTTACGGAGGTCGACAAAACCAAGCAATATCCAAGAAGAAGCCTGTCATGAAAGCAGATCGATCGTTCCCATTGTTTCTTAGTAGAAAAAGTAGAATCATAGTCTTAACAAAATTAGGAAATATATGAATTAAAGGGTTTTGAGAGAGATGGAAAAAGAGAAAAAGATAGATAGGAAGACAGATAGGAATTAATGCATTATTCAGTGATACATCATACTCATTTGCCAGGAACAACATAGACAGAAATTGTTACATAGACAGAAGAAGAAAAAATGCAACAGATGTGTTATGGGATGTCTCGCTGAGACTAATTTGTAGCCCTCATTTCTTGTTAGGATTTTAAATGTAAGTATACATGTGAGTGTAAAACAAGCAAATGGATAAAACAGACTGTGAGCTTGTGTGTATGCTTATAATGACTGTAAGTATAACAGTAAAGTCATTTAACGTCCACATCTGTGTTGTTTAACTCATTGTTTCACTTGAGCACTTCCCATTCTGATTGTGTGATGAATACATTCATGCACTGAGCCGTCAGAACAAAGGAAACAAGAGGAGGTGTTATTCTTGGACCGGACTCGTTGTGTGTTCAGTGAAGTCGACCATATTAACGCCCGGCACTGCCCTCATCATGGTGATGAATGCAGCCTCCTTCCCCTTGTAAGTGGGTGGGATCGGTCCCGTTTTCACGGCGTGACTGCTGTGAATACATTTCAAGTAGCCAGCACGCAGCGGTTCCCATAGTTACCATGCAGCAAGCCGGCGTCTTACAAATGCAGAGAGGCGGCTGGAGGGATGGGGTGGGGTGGGTGGATGAGGGGAATTACATGGGAACATCTGTGTGTGAGTGGTGTGGTGGTGAGGAGGAGGAGGAGGAGGAGGAGGAGGAGGAGTGAATGATGTTGTTGCTGCACTTCCCCTCTTGATGTCCTGTTTCCTGTTTCCTCCCCTGTGTGGAGCAGAGGATCTGTCCATCCTCCTCCTCCTTTCTCCTTTTGTCTACTGGTTTTCTAATTGATCTGTCTGCCATATACATGTCCTATATGTCCTCATCTGCCCCTGTGTTTGTGTAGAGCCATGCTGCACACAGTGGATTTCTAATTAAATAGATCCTCAGCGGTGGCAGAAATAATTTTGTAGTCATCGAGGGGAGGTTTCAGGTTACAGACAAAAAAGGAAAAGCATGCAACTGGGATACTAGAGGATGAATCTAGCGAGCACCCCTGGGTGTTTAGGCAGCTCATTACCCTGTAAATGCTGCCCCTTATCCCTCCTCCTAATCTGTGATAATAAACCCAGTTTTTTGTTTTTTTGTTTGTTTTTTTTCGCTTTGACTGGGACACAAACAGATCGATACCCAAACCCCCCCTCCACACACACACACACACACACACACACACACACACACACACGCACACACACACACACACTACCTCCTTATGCTCATTGAGATAAAAGAATGAGAGACAGGAGGGGAGAAGAAGGTAAGAGGGGAGAGAGGGGTTTGGAGAGAGAGAGAGAGGAGCAGGCAGCAACAGGGGAAAGGAAAAACTGTGAAATATTCATGAGAAGGAGACAGGAGAACAGAGAGTGAAGAGACAAAGAGTCAGACACAGTGCAGCTCGGCATGTGCGAGAGAGAGAGAGTGAAAAAGCAGATTATTATCCTAATAAGAGGCCTCCCAGCTAAGAGGCCTCATATCAAACATAGTCTTTTATCTGCAGCGTCAGTTAAAGCCCGCTACTAATTTCCATAGACAAGAGCTTCTATACACTGTCCTACAGGAAGACATTTGCATAAAAATAGAGGGGTCAGGAGAGGCTCAGAGTATATAAAGCCCTCTTTGCTTGTGTGAAGCTGTGTGTGCTGGTGTGCATGTGGCAGCGCAGGTGTGTGCGTGAAGCTCAGTTTCTTGCCTGAAGGCGCAACAGAACAGAGCAGAACAGAAGGCGTGTTGGAACAAATCTTTGTAAAAGATCAATGTTATACAACCTGTTCCTCTAAGGACAGAGTGGAGGGGAGAGGATTTGATCAGTGCAGGTTGATTTCACATGAATGTTATCACACACTGCCCTCTCCTGGCATTTAGCTCACACTGCTGCTGCACGTTTTCAGGTAAATGCAGAGAGGGAGTGATCAGATTGATGGTGAAAAAAAAAAAAATCAGGTGACATGTTAGAGGTGTACGTCGTAAAAACGGTTTAGTGTGGATCAAGACTTTTGGTTTCATCATTCACCTTCTCTCTTCTTTTTTTCTCTTTCATTTGCCTTTTTTCAACAGTTCAACAGAGTTTTGTGCCTTTTCTGTGCGTTTTATTGCATTTAATCAATACTGTCTGATTTCCAGTTGAACTTTCAAACACACGTTAAGTTACACTCAGTCATTCACTCTTGTTATTTCTAATTAAAACACACTGCAAAAACATCTCCAGTTATCTTTTCATCACCTTGAACAAAGTATTCCTTTGTCTTTTCTCGTTTTGTATGTGTAATGCACTCTTCTTGGCAAAACCAAGATATTGTTGCATAAATAGTAAAAAACAATCTGCTGCACAATTACTAAGAGTCTGCTGTGATGCCATGTTGTCCTTGTGCAGACTCCACTAAATTTAGAATTGAATTCATACATCTTCTAATTAGTTTTAAGGCCTTACACAACTTGGCTTCACCATATATCAGTACATTGGTCCCATATAGGCAGAGGTGTAACCTGGATTTTAAAGAAGAAACACTGAGGTGGATGAAGCTTTTACTGAATTAGTTTTTAAAATTACAATAAAAGTTTTGGCCAAGTTTAGTTTTGGAACTAAAAGCTAAAGAAACCTGATATATACAGTATATTGACATATATTGTACAGTGTTAATATTATTCTATCAATATGCTCTGAACCACAACCCGCCCACAAATGACATGATTACATTATATAACACCATCTACACCACAAGGTCTGGTATACTAGAACAGGAGGCCCAAAGTTCAAAATATAAGTTGATGTTGCTCGTGGTCACTGTCCTGGTGATTTTTCACTAAAAACTGAAAATTACACGATGTAAAAGGTTTGTAAATTTCCCCCAAACTATAAGGACACAACAACAAATGTTGCACAAGACAACAACTGTTGCACAAGACAACAACCTCATGCAACAGTCTCCCCCTGGGGCCAGGTTAGCAAACTCTTAATAAACGTGTTTCATTGAATCTAATCTCATTTTTCCCCTCAAAAGTATTTTAATGATCCTTGTTCTTTTGCTTGTTTTGCTTTTTTATATGTATATATATACTTCTGTTGTTCATTTGTAATCTTTGTGGTCTGTGTACTTTCTACTTGCGTACTTCTGTGCATTTACTGCCTTGTGCCGTCCCTCAAACGCAGCATGAAGTGTCTCAAACCATTAAAATGCCATTAATATGACTGGTAATAATGATTATTATTATAGAACATGATGATGATTAGTATAAACATGATGCGATCAAGTGATTAACAGCGTTCAAAAGTCACCAAGGTGGATGAAAACAAGAACATTCACACCGAGTGAAACCCTCAACCACATAAAAACAAAAACCGAAGGTGACGGTTGGCCTAATCCAGCTTGTCAACTGCAGTGATTTCTCTGCTCCACCCTGGGATGGACTAAGGACAGAGGTGTTGCTGGTTTGACTGGTCTGCGGGATCAGTTAACAAAAGACGTGCATGTAAAGATGTTGTTTTAGCAGCAAGTTTCACACTCCCTCTGACCCTGCAGATCTGTCCACATATTAAAGACTGACACGTGATGCTGGGACAGAGAGAAGAAAGTCGAGACTTTTTACTGATGCAATCAAACTGTTTATTGTTTATATAGACAATAAAGATGTCAAAAATCTGATAGGATGATATCAAGTAATATTTGGTTGAAGATTAATATCAATATTGATCAAGGATTGATAATACTTCTAATAACAAAATGCTGAAAGATTAGCCAGGGTTGTAGAAATACTGAGGTCATGAGTGAGTTAAAACCATCTCAACATGTCCTATTGATTTAATTTTTCATATTTAAGTCGATTGCTTAAACATATTTTACACATTTTTTTCTTTAAATCTGTTTGGAAATTTTAAAAAAGCTAAAAAATCCAGCAGGACAAACTACTCTCCAGCTAAAAGACCTATTTTGTTTACACTCTGCAGAAAGTGACCTTTAAAATACCACTTTTAACTGCCAGTATGAAGCTCTGAATGTCTGTCAGCCTCCCTCCATGCTGACAGGAAAACATTTTGCCCTGAAAGTAAATATTCTCTAGAACTGTAGGAAAGCACAGAAGACATGACCTCAGTGCCGTGGATCAGATTGGATTATACTTTATTTCTTTGTTTAGTGTGACAGCGCTGATGAGAAATCTCCTGCTGTCTTTCCTTATCATATCATGTTACAACTGATACTAATTAATGTATGTAATATGTTGAGGAATATCATCACAATTATCCCTGTTTCTCACCCCTCTCCGACTCACGAGTCTTGGCCCTGGTTCAAGTGAAACTCCTCTGTTTATTCCTGCTCTCTGTCGAGGCCTGACGTTGTCTTGTCACTTTGCCTCCAACCTCTTTTTTTGGGAGTTCACTTTTTTTTTTCTTTTCCCTGACGCAGGGATCCTCTTCGACTCACTTATTCAGAATGAACCAGGGTGCAGTATCAAAACTGTTTCCCTCCCGAGGGCTTCCCAAAGCCTCCCCCTTGCAAATGTACAGAAGCATATAGGAAGGGGCTCAGCGTTGCGCCGCAGTCGGTGCCCTCCTGCACGTTACAGGTGTAGCAGGAGAGGAAACAAATTGGTTTCACTCTGCAGCCGTTCCTTCACAACATGAAGATCGCAGCAACGGTTGGCTTGAAGACAACAGAAACTCCTGCAGGTTCATACATGCCCTCTGAGATCCTGCTGACTGTATCGACACAGAGAAATTAAATTTGAGACTCTGTGTGTGAGCATGTGTGTGTGTGTGTGTGTGTATGTGTGTGTTGTCATAAATCACCTAAATAATCCCTCAGTGAAACTTCTCCTATATCACTTGCTCCTCACTGCTTTGCTCTGATCTTCACATTTTTCAGTTGCTAAAAAGTGGTTTGGTTTTTCATGTGTAGTGTCTCTACTTAATTTAGTGTCAAATAATGACTTAGGCGTATTTAAAAGATGAAGCTGCCTGTAGAGGCTGATCTGAGGGATGACTGTATGTATCTTGACTTTCTCGACATCTGTTCATCTGATCGGCTTCAAACTTTGCACGAATCTCGCTGAGGATTCAGGGAGGCGCAGCGTTGACTGTGAAGTTTTTTTTTTGGAAAATCAACAGACAGAGATTCCTCCTTTTATTTTAAAATTGCACTTGCTGTTACCATAGAAACCACATTTTTCTTTTGAATTGAGATACAGAATCTTTGATGACATAACCCCTGTTGGATTTTGTTTGGGCGGGAGGGGGTGGGGGACGTTGTCTCTTTCTCTGTGAAACAGGAAGTTTGTTGATGTTACAACACCTTCGCCCACAGAAGTGCATCATATCTGTACGAAGTCCTCTGAGTGAACTTAAACGTCAGTGGTGATATGTGGAGAGGCGTCTTCAGTTGTGAAAGTGAAAAAGACATAATCTGAACAGTGTAAATCAGAGTAAGGTCAGAGAAGTAGCTTTACAAAAAAACATCCAGCCCAATCAAAACAACCGTGAACGTCAACCTGTTGTTTTTATAACTCAACAGATTTTCCAGAAACATGTGACATTCTGCTTTTGCTTCCTGCTTCCTCTTGAAGACGCATTTCAGGTTTGACAGCAAATCTGCTCAGGAAGGATTCCTCTCTGCTGAGTGGAGTGTCTCTCTGTGTGTTTAAGTGTTGCTGAACCTGAACGTACACTTGAACATATGAAGGTGACAAGTCCAACAGCACACACAAATACAGATTCGTTTAAACCTATTTCTCTCAGATGCTGCACCTTCTGATGTACGTTTACTCAATACTCAATATAATAACATGTGTTTCTAAAGAAAATTGATGTAGTTGTACTTGACTTTATTTCCATTTCAGGGAAATGACGTGCTTTTACTCACTAAACTCCATTTATCTGACAGTTTAAGTTACTTGTTACTTTAATAACGAGTTACTTATGAATATATACAATTAGCTCAGTTACAAATAGCTCCATCTTGACCAACTACATCAGTAAAATGCTGCTTACACATGATTGCATCAGAATTAATTACCAGTTTATATAATGTATGATTATATAAAACTCACTTAATCACAGTAATTTTTCTTTTGTACATTTAGTTAATAACGCATGAAATATTTGCGATAACGAGTGAGGAGGCTGTGATTGCTGGCTGTGAGTTAGAATCAATCACGACAGAGACAAAACTGGACTGGGCAGAATGGGAGGCTGAACCAGGCGAGGAGCTGCAGAGCTCGTTTGACAGAGTCTCCCACGCTTTCCTCAACAATAACCGCCTTCACTGAAGTCAACACACTGGTCCCTTCCATGAGCCTCCACCACCCTGTCCACCCCTCCATGTGACCATATATATAACGCACCACATTGTTGTCTGTATGTTTCTGAAGGTTCCTGTAAGTCACAAGACCAAACAGGTATTAACTGTTCTCTGAGGATTTCCTTTGATTGCACTGGGCCTTTTAATCGCCTGGGGATAGATTCCAAAATAAACTGAGGTTATATTAAGACATATAAAGGTTGTGAACATCCAGCCGCTAAAACAGATCCAGACAAACCACCAACAGTTTCTTAGGCCTGATGGGGAGATTGAGGGATTGTTAACCGCTGAGATCTGATCAGGATCTCACAGTAGCAGAATTTGATTTGCATAATGACACTTACTCACCTCGTCATTAAAATGTCACTCAAATACAGTTTAACAATAGAAGACCATTTTTGCATCTGAGAGTATTTAAAGTGGAGATCTAGATTAACAACGCTGAGCTGCTTTTTTCTGTATTCTGCAGATGAATTTAAAGATTTCTGTCGTCATATCTCATCGTATCTGTCTGCTCTGCTTGTGGAGTATATTTCTCTATGAGGATTTTGACTAAAGTTGACAAAATTTCCCATGGACGCAAGTTTTAAAATAGTGCGTTGCAACGTCTGCGGTCATGCAAGAATGTTGTGTGTTCTGTTCGCCTGCATTCCTCAAACAGGCAACAGGCAGTCGGCCCCAGCTGCTTATAAAAATCTTAAAGCTGACTGCTAAATGCAAAACAGTTAGAGTGGTGTCACTTATCATGGGACAAAACACGAAAGAAAATAGAGACTTAGCCATACAGGTACAGTAGCAGAGAGAAGGTGAAGTGAAAAGGCAAAGGAAGCACACAAATAATTTCTCTTTAATTCACTTTAATATAGTTAGAGATGTCTGGGCCTGTAGAACAGCACCACAATACAGTTCTCAGGTTACTGTTAGTGTTTACATCCATCAGGAGTCTGAATCCCACACTAACAATTCACAGATCATCAACACCTCACTCCAAATAATGTTGTTTAATGTTTAATGATGTTAAATAGATGACTTTCTTTTGAATCTGTTACATCAGTTTTTATTTATTACATAATCCATAATGTTATGCCCATCCTGCAGGGTTTTTTTTTTACTTCTGCTTCGGTCTTTGCTCTTAATTACATTTAGTGGATCCAGCCTGTAAATATGTTGGCATTTTGTCAACCAGCAGCTTCAGTCCCAGCAGGCTCTTCCACTGAATAAACCACACAGACTAATCAGAGGCTGTGCTTCCTCTGCTGCCACAATATCAACCTCCAAATGCAGCTGCAGTAATGGAAGCTACTGTGTGATACATTTGGTGGGACATTTAAATCATAAGGGTTATGAGTGTTTCAGCACATTTGTGTATTTTTTTAGTTTATCAGGAATCAGCTGCTGTGCCATGAAGTCAAATCTAACCACAACCAGCAGTTCTTTCTAGTTTCACTGTCATTCACATATGTATGTATCCCACACACATACACAAATAACTGGTGATTATTATGCTTTTCTGTTTTCTTCTCTATGTAATGCCGATGTGCTTCAAAATCACTCTGTTGATTTTTGTGTTTATTCACTGATCACATCTAATCTTGGTCATTTTCTTATTATTTATTCATGTATTTGGTGAGAGGTCCTCATAAACTCGTTTGGTTTTTTAATCTCACCAGAAATGCTTTTTAAAAATCCATCAAAAGAATTGTTTTTGTGCATGTGCAAATGAACTCAAATTTATTTTCCAAAATTACACCACACCTATCGTCCTAATCGTTCCTTGTATGTTTATTTACTTGCTTTTATTTACTTTTTTCATAAGTCATGGCAGTATGAGATATTATTGTATGATGTGTTTTAGCCCATGCTTTCAGACTCAGCTGTTTTTTTAATCAACCCACTTCTTTCAGTGACATTTCCATCAATCAAAATAAAATCAACTGAAAAGGAAAACACGATCTAGAGCTGGGGAAAGTGTTTTTTAAAAGGATACTGATGAAACTTATTCATCATCTTCATGAGGCACATGAAACCAACTAACTCAGGCCCTCAACACTCATGTTGTGAATAATAACGGCCTCTTTAATCAGACTGAATGGTCAGTAATATCCACAGCTCAGGGCTAAAACATCAGCAGTGTTGTGAAGCAAAACACACACAAACACGAAAGAATCCCAGGATCCCACAATCCCATAACACCTGGAAAAACCACTGACCTGTTTCCTTCCCAGTGTGTGTGTGTGTGTGTGTGTGTGTGTATGTGTTTTAGGTGTTGAGGAACAGTATGCGGGTTTGCCGTGCCGTCAGTGTCTGTGACTGTTTTTACTGTCATCAGTGGGAAAAACTGAGATACCATCTAACCCCAGCCTCAGCAAAACACTGCAAAACATCATCTAAGAATGACAGAGTGAGACTGAGTGAGAAAGTCCCAACGATGAGGCTGTACTAACAGAGGAAACCACAAGTAATCAGTTACACAGGAGGGAAGACAATCCCACAATGTCAATAAAATAATATTTGTAGATTACACTCATCTGTCGTCCAAGTAGACCTAAGAGATGCAAATAACAGTCCTACAGGGCTCTTATATCTTTCAAACCTCAAACCTGTGTGTGTGTGTGTGCACATATATGATGTCTGTTAACATATAGGCAGACAACGACCAGCAACATGATAATGATCTTCAAACACATTACGACACTGTTTCATTGTTCATATAGGCTTGCCCACTGTTTACCCAACAACAACGATCTCTACCGTGTGAGCTCCAAAACTTCAGCTGCACACGAACTGATGGTCCAGTGCGACTCATCAACAGACCTCAATACAGCTACAAGCGCCCGGCTCAGACACAAGCACACATACACGCTTGAAAAAAGTGGGGTCGATTTGCATCTCATTTCCATCCCGGTTAGATGCCTGGAGTGAGGTGGGATAGCATTAAAAAAAAAAAAAAACCCAGCTGCCCTCCAGGTTAAGGGAAGGGATAGGGGAAGGGAGGTGGAAGAGAGGGATGGGAGAAGGGACGAGGGGAAGGGCAGGGCTGAGTAAATTGACAAACATGACACAAAGCATCCTGGAGGGTTTGAGTCGTTGAAAACTGCTGGAAACTGCTCTGCATCCCTCCAAGTTACAGTTTATTGTGGTTGCAACTACCATTTCTTCTTGTACATTTGCGTCTCTGTCGTCTCTTTCCAAAAAGTCATGAGATCATCTCTTTGCCTCGGGCTGTTGAACCACAGTAACTACAGCGAGCCTGGCCTGGGTGTTGGTTCTCCTCAGTTAGAGAGCAAAGTTTGTTATTCCTTTAAAACAAAAGTGTCTTCATGAAAGGAGTTATTAATGTGGATCCTCTTTCTTTTTGGGGGTTTTTACTGCTGTTTTTGAAAGGATACATGTCAAGTATGTTATGTTTGTAAAATGCCTTTCTACAGCAGTTGAAAAAAAAATGAGAGCAGAGTAGAGATGGGGTCTTTACCTGCTTTTTAAAAGTGTCCTCAGTTTCAAAAGTTCCAGAGTTTAGGAGCCAAGACAGTGAATCTGGAGAGAGAAACCAACAAGCCCAGATAAGACCTCAGAGACCTATGGTAATATATTGCTGCTGTAAGCCTCCTATACTCTAAACGTGATCAAAATAATCTTAAACTGGATTTTGAATTTGACTGAGCACCAGTGTGAAAAGTTTAGCAGTGTTTTTCAACTGTAAAAACCAGGAGATGGATGATTTTTGAGTGTAGGTTTAACAAATGAGACCAGTATCTCTGTTCTATCACCATGTAGATGTAGAAAATTATCAGCTATACAATTTTAGTATCAATTACCCAGTTGTGTAATAACTAAAAATTGCATTTTTATCATGTTTTGAGACTTAAAAGAGATATATAATTGAATATCATTTGCATAGCGTTGTGAGTGGGACTATTTTGGCAGCCCCTGGTTTTTCCCATTCATTTTTCTCATAAACACTGTCCTGTGACTAACAGCTGGAGCTTTACTATAGTTTGGAAAAGGGTTGAACAAAAAAAGCTTGACAGCTGTATTAGAAAATATCTGTTTTTTAAAAAATAAAGTTGAAGGAACATGTATGTACATAAGAACTGTTACATGTACCGCAAATGGCACATGGAAGCAAACGAATATACTGTTGAGAAAACCAGTGATATAATCTGGTGTTCTGCTCTGAGCTACAATGACAAACTGCTCTGAATTCTCTAACAAGCATCTCTTCTCACTTCTCAAAAGTGACAAGATGTGTTTTAAACTGTCTTGATATCTGTCCAATATCTGGAGAGAGTGCAGCAGATAAATAAATTAGGATCTAGAACGGAGCCCTTGGGGTACAGACAGGAACCAATCCAGGGCTGACCCACTAGCCAGTAGTCATGAAGTATGTGTACTTAACTTCAGTGTACTTATTACCCCACTATTTATTTGATAGCCATAGTTACTTGTTACAGATTAAGATTTTACATTTTAAAAGCATATGATAAGATTTTAAAATAAAATATGATGCATTGTTAAAGAATAAACCTGTGTTCACAAAAAAGTTCATGGCCCCAAGAAGTAAAATCTACTTTTTATTTGTAATGGGGTACTCTACTTTGTTGTACTGGTGCTTTTACTTGAGCAGTTGATCTGTACTTTTCCACTCTCGAGAACAAATTTAGTAGGTCTATTCTCAGGTCGATCTGATGCTTTGATCTAGACTTGTTTTCTTTTGTCTGTTTTCCCCTCACAGTTCGGCCTCCATGTGCTCTGTCGTATCAGCATCTTCAGACCCACCATTGGTCACGTATTCCCAGCCTCCCCACATACACACACACACACACACACACAACCTTGTATCCCTCCCCTACAGTATTATCCAATGTCCTCAGTGCAAACACAAATAAGCTCCAGGAGAAGCAGGTGTCCCTCCACTGGGATAAATAAACAGTAAACCAGGATCCAGGAGCAGGAGGGTGTGTGTGTGTCAGGGAGAGAGAGGGAATGGGTGAGGAGGGGGAGGGGGAAGGGAATTACTGCTAGTTTCTGTCTCAGTGGTGTGTGTGTGTGTGTATGTGGGGAGAAACTTTGAATATTGCTGATAGCATCTTTTCAGCCCCCTCTGTCTCAAACAAAGCTGTTTGTTTTCACTCAGGGTGTCTCTTCTTATCATGTGCTTTGGTTTTTAAGGCTTATTGAGATTTATGCTTATTTTTATCTTTTTTATCTCAAGTGGCCCTCAGTCAGTTGTGGAGGATTGCGAAGAGTAAAGCCAAAACAAACACAGAACATCACAGCAGCTCAAAATATATATGAGATAGACAAGGCAGTACTTTAATTTTCTATACCAGACTTCCATTGAAAAACTCCCATTTTAGAAACAGCCATTGACAAAATATGTGCTCGTTTATGCTGCTTGCTGCAAGTTGCTAATAGTTGAGAATTTCCCCTGATTTGCTGTGCTAATTCATCATTTCATTTGCACACTTTAGATGATCCAGGAGGTTTCAGGGACTAATTTGACTGATCCATGCAGATGTGCAGGCTGATGGTAATCCGTCCTGCAGGACAATGTAAACAATCACAATATCTGCTAACGGTGGCACAGGTGGGAGTAAGACTTCATGAGTGATGACAAAGTTAACTTGGTTACACATGATGGAAAACTGGACAACGTTACATCCCATTTTGTCAGTTTGCATGAGCAGTCATCTGAAATAACATGATTTCACAGGAACCCAGGTTCATGGTATCTTCCAGGGATATAGAGGAAAAAATCACCTGTTTATATATTTATTTTGCATCTGTTTTGTTGCATTTTCACATTCAAAAATATGTATTATAAAATATATGGCCCCTACCCTAACCTTACACCTACATACTATATATGATATAAGGCTTACTTTATACATATAAATAAAGTAAACAAAAGCTTTCAGCAGGAGAATTTAGAGGCTTAAAGGTCATTAATAATAAAGATCTCTCCAATCTCTCATGTTTAATAAAACATATGGAGTTTGTCCAGTTGTCATGGAATTGTAAATGTTCAAATTTCATTTTTCTGAGCAACTAATAATTTAATTCACCATTTGCAATTCACTTGATAAATATTACTGCAACCTCAGGTGCTACTTTATCACTATGTGCACTATAGAGTCTCTCTGCTTACAACCACAAACACCATATAAATCGGCTGTACTTGTAACATATTCATGCCTTGGTCAGAGGATTTATGTTTTGGGTGTGGGGATGCACTGATCCAATACTTGCATTGATATTGGAAAGCACACACCTTGATCAGTCAGTATTGGCACCGCACTGGTATTGGCTGATACCCAGTGAATAGAGGAAATGATCTGCATTAAAAGGCAGGTTCACACTTTTCTGGAATTTTAAACTTCTTTTGTATATCAGTGCCTGGTAAGAACATGAGGTCAGTTAGCTCTACCGAGCAGGAAGAATCACCTTCAATGTGCATATTGAGTACGACTGTTATTTTAAGACTTGAAAAAATGGAACCTATGCTTTAAGAACAGCTTTTTTTTAATGTCAATATACGAACTGCAATATCTGCCCATTCTGTGACAGTGAGGTTTACAGGTTTCACACTTGGGCTTGGGCTTAATGATCAGTTTTTGAAAGTTATATATAGCAACCATCGTCCACTCATACAAAATGACTGAACATAAAGCACCCAACACACACCAGCACCTAACTCCTGGGTTGTGCCTATAAATATAAGTCAGTCCAGCACCTCAGACAAGGAATCAGCCAGATTTAATCAGGATATTGGTGCATCCTTAGTTTTAATTTTTATCCCTTTTATTTTTATTCATTATCGAATCAGCATTTTTTACCTCTGACCCACCTTTATTCAAAAAGTGATAGAAGTATTTACGTATTTGCATTTTCCCCAAATGAGGACAATAAAATGACAAAATCACAGCTGTTAAACCCTGTTCTTTCTCACTGGCTCACCTGAGTCCCTCCACAGCTCCAGGTAAGGCACCCCGTGAGCCAATCACTGACCTCAGAGAGGATAATCGACAGCGTGGCCCTCAGCCCCCATGTCCACCTGTAATCCAATCCGCGGGCCCTGTCACAGGTAAACCGGCCTCAATTTCTCAGCATTGCCCCAAAATAAGCGAGAAAGCCGACAAACCCGTTCTCTCAGTAGGGGACACCTGTTTGTTGCCGCGGCCCTCATCCCAGTGTTAGTGGGTTTTCCACGGGTAAAGAAGACGGATCGGATTTCTGTACCAACTAGAAAGTCCAGTTCGACTGACTGAGATGTCACAGGTGAGCATGACAAGTAAGTTAATCCTGACTCTCCACTTTAGCCTGCACAAGGAGTTGGTTCTCTAAGCTTTTAATACTGACTCTTAAATATTTTCTTGATTTTTTTTTTTTCCTTTTATTTTTGCACTTTTTAGTTCATGACACAGACGGATTTCTATGACCCGGGGTCCTAATTGTGGTCCACCTCGTCCCACAGCTGCTGCCTGACATTTTAAGACCCCCAGACATTTGTCTAGAATTTAAGCATCATTTTAGGATTATTATTATAGCTCCGTTTTTTTTTTCTTCAGGGTAAGTCATTTTAAGTCTGGCTGCCAAGTGGTTATATCTCATAGTTTCCCATGGTGTAACCCGCTTATTTCACCTGGGTCGCGTCTAAGCCTGTACAGGTGTATCTCCACCTGTCGTGCGAGCAGGAGGCGCCTGTAAGAATAAGAACTGTCCCAAGAGAAGGATGGGCAGTTTAGTGTTTGACTTGCTGTGTTTCAACAGTTAAGATAGTCTTAATAATGTTTGTCTGGTGGAATAAACATGGACCTCAGCAGGAGCCCTCAAATAAAGAAAACTGTCTCTGCATGTGGTTTTATATTCACCTCAAGAGACCAGATCCGGCTTCACTGAAAAAAAACAAAATCTATTTTAAAACATTTGATATTTCTCATGTTGTGAGAGGTGACTGCATATTTTTGGAGGGCAACACAAGGAGACGTGGTGAGGGGAGGAAATTGTACACCTGCTAGGCGCTGGGTCTTAGACTACCAGCACAGACAATGTGTTAAAGCACAGGCTATATGAGGTTTAGTGATTTTACCCACATGACTCAGCTGTTTTGTCAAATTTGTGAAAAAAAGAGGTAAATGCAGGCTTTTCTAAATGTTGTGTTTTTCATGCTCATGCATTAAAAAATGTGAATTCATGTTGCTTAATGATCATTTCTACAAGTGAATTCTAATTTTCATCTGCTGCCGCAAACTCTTCTGTCTTAAGTAATGACGCATGTCCTTCCCTTAGTTTTATTGCCAGTAAATAACGGACTCATCGGATTGCAGTTTATATCAGCACAATTAGATATAGGATTACTAATTATCACTTTGTTTCTTTGACCACATTGAGGGAAAAAGCTGTATTTGTTGTAGATACGACGTGGAAACTGAGCCGACCGCTTACACTTTATCATAAACAATGACTTTTGTTGTGGCAGAAAATCAGTAGATGGATGACTGAAGATGTAAATAAGTAGGGGTGTAGGTTTCCAGAGTTTGACAAGGAACACTAATGATCTAGATGAACAAAAGACGGCTTTACTTTCGTTTCTAGTCATTAGGGGCCTTGACACCACGTAAACAGAGGCTGAGCAACATTTAAATTTACTGTAAACTATGATGTTACATGTTTAAACTCAGTGCTGTACTGTCATTTCCTATTTAAATGTAGTGATTACCCAACTGATGGGCTTATTAGTATTAAGACCATTACAAGCCTTGAGATACATAAAAACGCCACAAGCTGGTGTATTCTTGCTGTTGAATGCGACACTGTCAGCCGGTGACCTCGAGGCCTCCACAGGGCAGAGGAGGAAGGAGGAGGGCATACAGGAGGTGGCTGCATAAAACTCACATGAGATTAATTTCTGAGCAAGTTCCTTCACAGCAACGGTGGCTGCGGTGCTGTTGAAACACAGGAATGTAGCAGGGTGGAATCGTCACTTTGGTCAGGCCTCTCAGCCAATGGGCGATCCAGACAGAGTCGACTGCACTGCGGGCCGAGCCTGCCAGAGCATCTTTTTCGAGACACCCTCGTAGGTAGTTGATGGCTGAATTTTGCACAATGGTGGAAATCCTGAACAACAGGTCTCACAGATAAAGAGCTTTGGCAGCATCTATGTGGTTAATCTCTGTCTTATAACCTGTTTATCTGTTTTAGAGCAGGGAGGCCGTGATTGCAGGTCCTGGCGCATGAACTCCCACACAAAGTCACAGAGGAGAATCGGTTTATTGGGCAGCGAGAAGTATAGAGGGGCCACAAACCTAGAGTCCTTTCTGCTCACCCCAAACGTGTATGAGTCATGTCATACAGTGTATTTGAGTTAAGCCTTCAATTGGCCAGGTTTTAAAACTCAACACGCCAGCAGATCTCTGCATTAAAAGAAACATAACTCTAACCCTTATAAACTCTGTCTTCCCGCGGTAAAGCGTGCAGTCCTGGTTCTCCAGGCGGGCCAGGTTATGGCAACCAAGCGTAAGCTCCTTCACCACAGAAGACAGAAGCCCAAATCATTCTGGGGCCCACTGGCGCTGCCACCAAAGGCCGTGATGAAGCATCAATAGGCAGGGACAGCGCGCGGCTCTGGCCTCCTCTATAGCTACACCGCAAGGTATCAGGAAAACTTTTGAAATTGCCTGCCGGCCACACGGAAAAATGTCTCAACTTTTCTGTGCTCTTTTGTCAAATCTGCAGTGGAGACTGGTAGCAATCAAAAAGTGCAAATCTTCCCGTTAGGGGATCAGTTACCCATCCTTACAGGCTTTACCTGCTGGTACGTCAATCACTCTGTAATCGACCATTAAGCAGCATCATGTGAGGCAGAGCCTATAACTCATGCTCTTCAATCTAATTGCCCATATAGACAAGGATGACCTGAGTTTATTGGATGTGATGTGGGTCAGATGCAAGCTGACTATGTTTACCCTTCCCATACAGGTGCCCAGGAAAGGAGCAATACCCCAGAACAAATGAGCGCTTGCTGGTCTCCCCAGTGGATCTGGCAAAGGTGGCGACAGCCCCTCACTTAGTACCACCCACCCACCCCCTTTAAAAATCATGCAGCAGAGAACCACGGCCCAGCCTGAAAGAATGGGAGATTCAAGCTCTTTAACTGGAATTATGTGTGTGGTTTATGCGGTACAAGGGAGCTGAATGCTGAACAAGACTACATAGCGCTCATTTACTAAAATCTATTTAAATCTGCTCACACCTATTGTCAAAGTCTGAAAACTTCACCATATACATTTATTTAAGGGTTTTACGAGATTATGCAGCGTTTCTGAGGTTTCTGCCCACACTAAAACAAGCAATCAAGTGATTAAAACAATTACAAAATTGTAAAATTATATCAGATATAAAAACTTTAAGGCTACCGAGGATTAGAAAGAATCAGCTTAAGAGCTATATAATTTATTATAAATGGTCCATTAATCAATCACACACAAGTAAAAGTTAAAGTGTGTGCTCATGTATTATAGATGCAATTCAAATGACAGTGATTCTACATATGTATTTGGCTTCTCCTTTGTTGCAGACATAAGGTCAAGCTGGACACTCCATAGCTCAACTCCAGAGAAGCTGGTATGGAGACAGGATCCAAGTCCTGAAGGGCCCTTCAATATTCTTCAGCTTTTAACAAGGAGCCCAGTTCCCTTCACCAGGTCTGTTCCGCTCAACAACACAGCCAGGCGTAAGCAAAGCGCAGAAAGGCAGTCACGTCAGTTTGGTGATTTTCCTATTCAGACACAACCTCACAGTTTCCATTGCTGCCGTGCCGACTGCCGCCCGTCAGGACCCGGGGGTGCCCACCCAGCCCTCAGTGACCCGTGCCAAACAACTGTACGCGAACTGGCGGCCATGTGGGCGTCTTTGACCTCAACTCACCCACAGCGCCCGTCCAATTCCTTTAACCTCCTCCCGCCGCCCCGGCTCCACCTTCTCCGAGTTTCAGGATGGTTTCCCAGGAGGCGAGTGTTTGATCCCCTCTCTCCTCACAAAACCCTGCCTCTGCTCTCCCCACCAGCCTCCCTCCTCCTCCTCTCCTTGCTTTCCCTCTCTTCTCTCAGAACTTTCCCATCGAACCAGCCAGGATATTCACCTGATCCCATAGGGCCAGCCAGTGGGCTCAGTCTTCCTAGTTTATTTGAACATACCCAAAATGGCGGCTGAGTGTGTTGTTATGTCATTATCTCACCCAACACAATAAAGTGCTGTACTTTCATCCTACAATAGCCAAATCCCTTTCTCTCTCCTCTTTCTCTTTCCTAACCTGGAGTGATTACATGGGGTAGAGGTATTAGCAAAGCTCCAGTGGGGTGGGGGGTGACCCAACAAGAATGCTAAGGCATTTTAGCAAAAGAAGGAGATGAAGGGAAGGGCCAGATTAACAAAACACAAACAAACTGTGATAAGTGGTGGAAGAAATCCCTGAGAGACCTCGTTACAAAATGCTGTCCTATTGGAGAAGCCAATTAAAAATAAATCAAAGTGAAGTAGCTATTTCACTGTTTTCTTTTTTATTATATCTTACGCCCCAAACTCTGAGTCATACTCTATCATTTTTTCTTTGTGCTGTAGGTGTTTTCCTTTAGAGATCTCGATTCATGTATGGCCTCCATGGCGCCCGAGAGACTACACTCAAATTTAACTTACCACGTGCCAGATGAAAGTCGTGCTGCCGCTGACCACGCCGGCCACGCCACACGCCATTCAAGCTTTTGACACAGCACATGGGGAATGGCCTCATTCCAGAGCAGTCACAGGACACCGGACTCCTTCGTGTGAAAGGCGGGGAGTCTGCACACCGCAGGCGTTATCTGGCCCAGCGCTGATTTTAGTCGCCCAGTTGGCTGCCTGGCTACATGAGCGTGCCCATTAAGTTTACCTTACTGTTTTGTGTAGTTCTCTCAGTATAAATTATGATTTTACAGAAAAGCCGCAGTTTAAAAGAATGTCCTTTGAAAATTTTACTAAACCTGTTGATATTCACTAGATTCTTCCATTAATTTTTTGCCTTTAGGAATAATTTTAGTACACCCTTGAAGTCATCCAGGTCTAAATAAAAGACAGAGCAATGCAGCA
>BRZM01000205.1:200546-224096 GCA_033238685.1 Lates japonicus | reverse complement strand
AGGGAGATATCAGTTCATAAATGGCTACCATATGCCATAGTAATTTCAAATTTGCACTTCAAAAACAAATTACAAATACAAATATTTAAATCTGAAGAAAAACTGAATCCTCAGGTGAATTTGCTCGACTCCTCGGCTCCTGTAGCATTTCATTTTGATTCTCAATATGAAAATAACAAATCATTAAATCAAAGTGGTCAGCTACCAAAGACATTAAAACCATTTAAACTAGAAATATTTCCCACACAAACACAATTTTAAAGCTTCATATGATCATTACCATTCTCTAAAATAACTGTGTTTTTCTTTTATTATCAAGTTATACATTATATTCAACGTTGGCAGTACATGGTTTCACTATTAGTAAGTTTAATTTGAATACTAAGGTTGAAGAAAGAGAGGGAAATTATGAATAAATAACAACATATTTCTTTAAAAAACACTTTTATTTCAGAAATTACGTTGACATTGTTTTTTGGTTATTATCAAGTCTCCTTTTAACACATACAATCTATGCTTTTAAGAAGAAAAACGTGTCCAATAAAATAAACTGACTTCGCAGCTCTACTTCCATGTGCCACCGACAACGGCAGCGCCTATAGCGATTCACCTGGAGGTTTGGGTAGGCGAATTTAAACTTCTCTATGATAGCTTTTGTGCCCTGTTAACGCACCTGTCCTTGGTCATGAAACTAAACATCGCACGGTCGTTGTGATTTATTTCTGTATTCTGTCTTAAAGAGACCTGAAATCTACCGTAGAAAGCAGCTGGTCACGGTTTGTTTATAGGCGTACTGTGCAGTTTCTCCTTTCCTCTCACGCCAAAGTGATGGGGCACATGTGCTGGACTACGTATTCAGCATGTGAGGAGGAGACATTATCATATGAGCAGCACTGGCGGCAGACTCGACACCGCCTCCTCCGTTCAGTCCACGCTGCTCTGTAGCCTATCAAACATTTCAAGACCTTAGACTCTGAGACAGGTCAGACTTGATTCTAAAATAAAGGATAAAAGCCACAACTCTTATCCTCCTAAAAGAGGCAATGAATTTCAGACTTAAAGGCCTCTAGTTTGGGTTGGGATATGCCTGAACAATAATACTCCTACTTGAAGACATATGAGTAGGTGGTGAGATTCTTTATCATATATGTATCTAACTTTTTTTTTTAAATGTATATCAAGATATGTAATTCTTGTTGCCCTTTTCTTTTAAGGGTTCTGTAGCTACAGCTTATTAAAATGAATTTGATATATTGCATTAAATCTACGTTTGTTCCTGTAAATGACTTTGTAGAAAATGGAGACATGATAGTGTGCTGCAGAAATGTTCTTTTAGTACATGTCGCAATGAGCTGATCACTCCACATCATTTTGTAATCTGCTGAGTATTTAGCTACTGATCAACTGAACATGATAAAATGTGATTTGTCTACATACAAGTGTATGAATCAGCAAGGTGGAATACAGTTTCCGATTCATTCATATTTGATTGATCTTTTCTTCCCAAGCGCGTGCTTATGTAGACGTTATTTGAAACCACAACCCCGAAACTCATTAACAGGTAAAATAACTACTGACTGAAATAACTTTCTCAGTTTTTTCTCCCAATTATTCATTCACGTTGGAGTGTATTGGGTCATAAATATAGTGACTTTAGAAGAAGACCAAACAGTCTTGTACCCTAACAACATTTAAGTCACTAGACTTGATCTTGTAATTTCAACATTACTTTCAGTTTTTCCAAGAAAAAAGAATCAGAGTACTGGCCCTGTAAATAAAAAAAATAGGCATCAATTTTCTCTAAAAATCAAGTGGGGACTCACTAAGACAACAGAATATCCTTTAATCCATCAAATTAAAAGCTGACAAACAAAGCACTTCATCCACATTGATGCAAAATATCTAGAATAAGTCAATATTCTACTATACTGACTTATAAAAGGGATTTGTAGTATATAGATGGTACAGCAAAATCTTTCACAGTTCAATTTAATACCATCTAACATAAGTATCACTAGCTTAGCACATGCTGATCATTAGGCTTGAACACAAGACTTTTTCCCAGCTGTACCATTAAACAGGTTTGACTTAGAGTTTGGTTTGCAATTTGATCATGAAGACACTTTGTCTTCAATTGTTTCTTTCAAGTTTCCCTAGCAAGCGCACATAACACATAAAACCTTTCCCTGTCTGTTAAACTGCCCCAGGCTCAGAGTAGTGGGAACCAGGGATAAAATGGGTTTCATATTGTCTCTAATCTGTTTAAGCCACTTAAATTTATGTGTGTTGTTTAAATGCTGTATCTGTAAAGGTGTTTTATCTTGATGGTGGGGACATAAAAATTGATGGTCTACTTCTGACTTTTTTTTTGTTGTCTTGATGTTGATGAGATGCAACAGAAACACACACATAAGTTACCTATTGGACTTTTTCTTTGTCTAGAGGAGGAGCAGAGATGCTTTTTAATGGAGTGAAGGAGCATCATGTGACTCTTCCAAGCCAATCAGAACCATGTGAGTATCACCTGCCACCTGTCTGCCCACGTCATAATTATAGCCTCTGTTTATAATTGCCACTTAAAAGACCCGTCCAGTGTTTTTGCAAGCTGTAGTCCATTTACTAAAAATCACACAGGCTGGTATTGTATGGTGAGTGTTCATGGTACGTACAACATACATAAAGACATCATGGCTGCCAAATAACTTTGTACTGTACAAACAAATTTAAATTTAAAAAATCAATCTTTATATATTATTTATGATAAAAATGTACATTTTCTAAAGAGACAGCATGTTGATGCAGTGTGGTCAGCCAACCCTCTGTCCATCAGCACATGAAAGCAACATCTTTACAGACGTTTTACATCATGTCTTTTGCTCCATTGCCACATGATGATGGTGTCAAATTAACAAATTTAAATCTAGACAAGAGGTTCACTACCATGGACTCAATATTGAGTTTGTAGCCTTGTCAAGTTGACTGTAATAATGTACTGAAACTAATGGAAACCAATGGTTTCCTGGCTAGTAGGGTAAATGCATTTAAAGATGTAGGATAAAATGTTTGTGGAGAAATGAATGTGTTCTCATTTTATCAACAATGTTTTAGCCTTTAGACTTTCATCAGGTACAGTTTTACCTGATCAACATACATCAGCAAAAACTTTGTTGTAATTAGTCCTTATAGAATGGTTTTGAAGTGATTTGCAGTAAACTTGAGTATACATCTAAAGACAGCAGATGTGGTGCAAAAATGTATATTTTTAGATAATAATAGCTGCACATTTTACTTACAGCTGTATTAGGCCTCTGGCAATGAAATATGAAAATGAGGAATGGAAATCAACTCAGACTAGGATTTGGGGCTAGAGAGTGAGACAGATCTTGCAGTCTGTGTGTCTTGGGGTTTGTTTTATTTTGCCTTGTTCTTGAGTCAGATTCTGTTTCAATTAAGTAAAGCTACAAAAAGTGTATTATATAAATGTGACTGTGTTGCTCCCCAAAGAAATGATGAATGGTATATTTTTTCCATTTCATTCACAAATTACAGCACTTTGTTTAAGTGTCTGACTGACTTACAGAAACTGCAGTGGTTTAAAATGACTATAGATAGATCACTTGAGCTTCTCTGTTATAACTTAATCTTATCGTCATTTCATCATCCTTTCCTTTTCCTGTCCCTCCTTATGTCATCCTTCTCTAACATCCATGTAAGCCTCTCCTGCCCTCTAAACAGTCCTTTCCTTTCTCACTTGTAAATGTAAGCCCACTGGTAATGTCTATACATCTGAAGGTGGACATTAAGGGTTAAAAGGAGAAATTGTTTTTGTCTCTATGGAGTTACAAAAGAGCAGTTCGGTAGTGAGCTCAAGTCGTTTTTGTGTGTTTTTTTTTTTTTTTCATCGAGGATGTGTTTGGCTGACTTGGCGGGCATATGCTCCATTCTCAATGCACATTAAAGAGTTTTCTACCTCCAGGATCCAAATTCGTTAGATTTTATTTTGAGGATTTAGGTTCCCTCAACATGGGTCCACAAACTCAGCGGGAGGAGGAAACCTGCCTGCAACCTGAGTTTATTCCCCAAACCTGACTCAGGACTGGTGCGTTGAGAGAAAGCAAGGAGGAAAAATGTAGGCTACAGATAGCAATTTTCAGAGATTAAAATGTCTTGTGATTGTATATACGCTTGTGTGTGTGTGTGTGTAGATGGACAGAGAGAGAACAAGCAGAAATATGTGTCTTGCAGTATTTGACTAAACAAAGGGTGTTCATCCCTGACAGTGTTCCAATAGTTAAAAAGTTATTGAACAAAGTCTAAATGATAGTACTGCAGAGGCATCTCATGTGTCTGCGAGGCTGTCTCAATACTGAACCTGTTATTTTACCATGTAGTGCAGGTTCGCCGTTCACTATTTGTCATCTGAATCGGGTGCCAGCAACGTAACATTTCCTGACTGCATTTTGCTGTGGTCTTAAGTCTGGACTGGTTGTGCGATTGTGAAAATGTTGTACCGTTCATTGCTTCTTTACACCTCAGGTGTGTGTGTGTGTGTGTGTGTGAGTAAGGGGGTGCAGTGAAGAGCGGAATATAATTGGTTCTAGATCCTTCGTGCTTCTCTTTTGGCCCCAGCCAGTGATTGATGACCCTGCGACTGAGGCCCCACCTCTTTCTCTCTCACCTTCCTTTATCTAACTCTCTCTCTCATACACTCCTTAAAACCCTGTGGTCTGGATGTGCACTTTTGCTTTCCCCGTATCAGCGGAAAGATGGATAGCTCGCCACCTGTCCCACCTCAGCCCTCCTTGACTGTGCAGACAAAAGCAAAGGGAGGAAAGGAGGAGAAAACTACTGCGCACAAAGAAACGACCTGAGTTTTGAATCAAGCGTCAAAATATTTTCCCTCCTCCTCTCTCGTGTCTCCTTTTCACCGCGGCTCAGCTATCCCAAGATGCTGGGAGCCTGTAGCGCATTTCCCCCTCTCTTGCCTGTTCCCTCATTTCTTTTCCCCTCTACACAGATACAAAGCGCGATCAAAAGCCTTCACCTCTCAGCCTCTCCAGCTGTCACTGTTCTTGCTTCACCTCAGACTCTCATTTCTTTTGACAACAGCATCTTGTACAGGTCATTACTTAGACCTGCTTTCAGACTGTGTGATTTAAATTTAGACCTGTACACAAGCAGCCATTAATAGAATAATCCATGCCAGCTTAATTGAGTTTGGTGTTCATATAACTTTGTGTTTGTGTGTTAGTATTGAGAGAATATAAAAATGAGACGGAAGAGATAGAGGGGTGAAGATAGAAACAGGTTCTGAGAGAAAAGAGATGGGTGTGTGACGTGTGTGTGTGTGTGTGTGTGTATGAGAGGGCGGAAGAGCAAGTGAAAAATGATAAAGAGAGGATGAAAAATGAATAAAAGTGTGGGTGGAAAATACCAATAGTCAAAGGCAGAGAGAGAGCAAAGAAAGGAGTCACCACAAAGAAGGAGTTATGACTGCTGTAGTGATTAGTTCTGTTTTTAGCCCCCGCAGAGGTGCAGGTCAATATTCACTGCTTACTGCTCCCTCTCTGTGTGTGTGTGTGTGTGTGTGTGTGTGTGTGTGTGTGTGTGTGTGTGTGTGTGTGTGTGTTGCAAGGGGAGGTATTTGTCTTTTTTATATGGAGGCCTGGAACCGTAGAAAACTAGCACTATCATTATACAACTGAGCTGGCCGACAGCACTGCAATTAACCTGAGCGCCATCCACACAGGCTCGGAGGCGCATGTGCAAACGTACACGCTACACACGCACACACACACACACACACACACACACACACACACACACACACAGAGAGAGAGCAAAGAAAGGAGTCACCACAAAGAAGGAGTTATGACTGCTGTAGTGATTAGTTCTGTTTTTAGCCCCCGCAGAGGTGCAGGTCAATATTCACTGCTTACTGCTCCCTCTCTGTGTGTGTGTGTGTGTGTGTGTGTGTGTGTGTGTTGCAAGGGGAGGTATTTGTCTTTTTTATATGGAGGCCTGGAACCGTAGAAAACTAGCACTATCATTATACAACTGAGCTGGCCGACAGCACTGCAATTAACCTGAGCGCCATCCACACAGGCTCGGAGGCGCATGTGCAAACGTACACGCTACACACGCACGCACGCTCACCCTCACACACACCTTATACATCACATAGCATCCACACAGTCTGTCGCCCTCATAGCCACAGTGACCAGGCAGGTACCTCTAGAAATCGCTTTTTTTTTCATTTTTTTTCATGTATCCTTTTTTTGTTTTGTGAGCTAAATGTTCGAATTTTCCAAAGTATGCCCTTTTGCAGGAATCTATTTTTTTGTTACTTTGTATTTTATTTAATCTTGTGTGTGTTTGTATTTTTTATATTTTGCTATCCTTGTTGCTTGATTGAAATCAGAAAGGTGTAATTTCCACGATTTTTGTAGACAAATAATTAAGCTGTGTAAAAGAAGCCTCCTCCACACAAAATAAAACCAAAAAAAAAAACATTTTGCATAAGATGTGTGGACCCAGTTTTGAAATTAACAGCACATGTCCTTTAACACACCTCTCTCAATATAATTTCATGAGGTACAGGTTTTTGGTGGTGTATTTCTGGACAGTTTTAGACACCAGGATGTCTCACCAATTTTCGATTTAGACAAACTGTAAACCTGCATTCGGTACTTGATAGAAACTGATGACTGTGTACTGGTTTAATGTGATATTAGCTGCCTTTGATCCAGCTGAACTTGTGTATCCCTGAGTGATTCAACGCCTCCCTGCTACGGCTTCACCGCTCTCCTTACACCTGGCTCGGGATGACTCACTGTTGTCCTCTTACCCTCGTATCTGTTCCATCTGCTGCTGCTGCTCTCTTTCTCTCCTGTTGTGTATTTACTTTCTCTCTTTTGTTTATTTACTCTCTCCTTGCACATTTCTGTACCTCAGCTCTCTTGTTCTGTCAGTCCCGTGTAAACTGGTGAAGGAGGCCGGTACTGTTAATTTTGATGTCGTGTGTATGACCCTGTGTGAGTGTGTGTGTGTGTGTGTGTGAGTGATAGGCTACCAGCGATTGCAATCCTACTCTGAAGTGTTATCGCGAGTCGTCGCACACGTGTACATTAAATAGGCAGCTATGATCATACACATGTGAACACACAACCAGGAAATGGCAACGAGAAAATATTAAATTTGTGTATTTTGTTTTTACTGCATTTACCTGCATTTACATTTGTGTGTCCACATCATACCACTATTTATATAGGGAAACACACCAAGCACTAACACACACCTACAAATGCTCAAAGGCTTTTAAAACACCTTGAATCTTAATGTTAACGATAGCCAGAACTATAATATATTCATTGTTGGTTGTTTAGTGGGGATTTATCCTAAAACCTCTCATTGTCGTCGCCTTTGTGGTTGTCAGTCGGTCTGAGTGAGGCTCAACCTATTGTTGAGACAAGGTCAATCTGATTGTTCAAGAGGTCAGACTCAGAAAATTTAAGCATTGCTGATATTTAAGCTCAGGCAAAAAGCTGTGTGTTTAATGTTCAACTCTAACCAAGAGAATAATTATTCTGAAATGGGATTTTGCTGTTTATTTCATTAGTTGTGCATTGAAATATTCGCCACAAGTGAGAGACGAGAGAGAAATATAATTGGATTTATATTTTTTACAGACATGTTGTTATAAAATGTCTGCCTTAATATTTCATTTTCTTTCTTCATTTTTAATTTTTTGAAATTGCATGTCTAGCTGTTGATGGTCTCTGTTTTCTGGTCTGTTCAGTTGTTTCTAGGTTTATACACACAAATCATTCATTTTATTTCTTTCTAACCAAGGTGAATAATGTCGCTCTTGGCCATTGACATCAGTCAACCCTCCCCCCATTTCCAGTGTCCCCCTCGCCCCCCACCCCCAAACATACACATACACTCATAAATATACATGCACACAGACGCACACACACACACACATGTACATAGCCACGTCCCGCCTGGTGCCTCTGTCGCATCACATCGACCAGGGGGCTGGAACCGTGCACCTTGACCCTTAACCCCTAACCTGTGACCTCTGTTGTCTGCCTCTGTATGGGCTTTGTGTGTGTGTGTTTTCTAGGGGACGTGAAGCAGCTGCTGGTCTGGATCCAACGGAACCTGCTGAAGGAACGGCCTGAACTCTTTGTCCAAGGAGACTCTGTGTGAGTGTGTGTGTGTGCACTTGACACACACTTGATCTGTGTACAACAGTATAACCGTCAAGGATATGCTGTACGTTGTGCTGCTGCTGGAACAAAAAAAACTAAACCACCAAAAATGACTGTGATATATGATAAAAATTGCTCTTTGAGAAAAGCTTTCAGTATGTTGAAGAATTGAAAATGAATCTGAACCAGACTCTGAGTCTTTCTGAAGCATTTCTCCGGCAGTTTCAAACTGCTGAAGTGCTAAAAAAAAAAAAAACAGTCTAGCCTTCAGGTTATAGGTTTCACTAAGATGATTACCTGTGTGCAAGTGTGTGTGTGCACATGAGCTGGTGTGTTTGTAACCACGTGTGTATGTGTGTGTGTGTGTGTTTGGGTCCAGGGCTCACAGCAGTCTTATAGGACTGGCTGACTTTTACAGCTGCCTTTGTGCAGGACTATTTATAGCACCACCTAACCAATGAATGGAGGAAAAAGCTGGGCTACCTATAAACCTTATAGATTAGATGTGTGTGTGTTTGGGTGCACTTTGTGTTGGCAGCATGTTTTTTTTGTTTGTTTTTTTTTTTTTTTTTTTGAGTAAATCATCATCAAGGTGTTTCCTCATTATTGTTTAAAAAGATCTATGGGTGCTGTGTGTGAGTAGTTTACAGTCTTTACCTTTTTTCTGTTCTTTTGTTCTTTCTCAACACTGTCCTGTGTGTGTGTGTGTGTACATACACTTGTGCAGACACAACACGTCCATTCTCACAGGTTCTTCTCCCACTGCCCTTTCTCACTGACGTCATAGAGCATCTACAAGGTGGAAAGAAGCTTGTTTGAACTGTATGAGGGGCATCAGTATCTGTTTCAGGCATTGTCTCACCTTCCACATTAACTGAACTCACTGGCTTTCAGAAAAAAAAACAAAAAAACACATCTGTTAAGAAGGCTGCACCCAAAGGTGCCTGTGTTGTTACCCTCCCCCATTATCCCCATTATCCTCTTTCGAAGGGTGGCGATTTTTTTTAAAGCTTCATGTGTATGTTATTTTTGGACCCCCATTAATTTCCAGTGACAGTCTGTTTTCCCCCCGTTTTCTCTCAACTCTTTTACCTCAGCCACTTTTATTTACAGAAGAATCACCATTATGTTCTGTCCTTGTTAGCCAGAAAACAGTTTGGGAAATTGTGATCAGCAATACAAGTGCTTTATGCATATTTGGAAACAGAGCAGTTTAAATTACACAAGATTAGCACTAATTTCTGATCCTGTATGTGATGTAACATGAACATAACACACACAAAAGCACATATGAAGTCACTTACACTAATACATGTATTAACATGAATATACTGGTGTTGGGTCTCGGACATAAAACTGGTTGTCTATTAATTAATTAATGGAATTAATTAATTAATTAATTGTATACTGTGAAGTGTTGAAAATTAAAACACAGGATTTGATTTCTTAATGTCTCTGGGGTATTTTGCTACAAAACTGTAATGAAAAAACGGGGGGAAAAATGTATATGCAATTCTTTTTGACTTAAAACAATAATTTATTTCAAGCAAATTCTTAGATATTTTTTTAGTTACTTTCAGGTATATTCATCACTTACACTACACTAATTTGATTGGAATTGTTAGTTAAGCTGTTCCAGCAGTCAACCGATCCCTGTGTCTCAGTGCATCACCGCCAAAAGTTGAAGAGTAAATTGCGATTGGTAAGAATTAACAGGGATTTCATGAGTTACGGTTTATTTATTTATTTTCAAAATATGGTTCAGTTTGACTGACTTACATTCAGAGAAAAAAATCTAAATCTCCTGCCCAAGATTGAAGCAATATTTTTTCATTTCCCTTTGATTAAACATCATTTAAATTTAGCTTGTAGCTAATTTCGCTGCCATTTTTCAAAACAACTTGAATGTTTTTTCTCAATTGTATTTATTTATATATTTATTTGAGGATTGCTATTTTCCCTTCATGTATACAAAATTAGTATTTGTGTGTGTGAGCTGTTTAAATCTGCACGTTTTACGTGTGTGTGTGTATATGTGTGTGCACATATGTTTGAGTCAGTTACCTCTGGGAAATGCGTCTGACTCTAAACGGTGTGTTTTTTTTCCACAGGAGACCTGGGATTCTGGTGCTTATCAATGATGCAGACTGGGAACTAATGGTGAGCACTGGGAGCCATGTTCACTGTCAGATGGTGTGGAGAGTGTGTGTTTCTAGCAGTGTGTAAAAAAAATAATAATTTATTTTTCATTTTGTGCTCTTACACTACACTCTTGCACTATTACAGTGTTTATTGTTTAGAGATCATGCATGCAGCAGTGTTTACGCCTTCAGCCTGTGTGCAGAGATCCCTATAATGATATAAAATGCTTGTGTGGATGTTTTAAATCAGGAACAGGAGCTCTCTCTCTCTCTCTCTCTCTCTCTCTCTTCTCTCTCTCTCTCTCTCTGTGTGTGAGAGAGAGAAGGTTAGACTGTATGTTCACTGATACTGAGACTTCATTTTCTCTGAGTCAGTTAATGTTTCATATAGCGTGGAAGCAGCTGCAAGACAAGTTTGTCCTTGGGGTCTCGTACGTGAACACATATTTACATGCACAAACAGTCTGAATGCTTCAATTTGAATCCATCGATTCAATTACAGAACTCAACACAGGATGTAAAAAATGAAACGAAAAGTTTGTCATTGATTGGACCCCAAAGGGAACACAGGAGTAATACATACATTTGTGTCGATGAACATATTTCTGCTTTGACTTGTACAGATGTTTGGTTGAACATTGTGTGTGTTTTCTGAACCTCAGGGGGAGCTGGATTACCAACTACAAGACCAAGACAACGTTGTGTTTATTTCTACTCTTCATGGTGGATAGAAAATGAGTGGGGAATACAAACACATCCTTGACTTCTCTGTAACCCCTTTTTTCTCCACATCCTCTGCACTCTTCACCCCCCCCAACTCGCTGTCATTAACAACCCAACAAGAAGTCACCCCATTGGACGCTGTGAACGTGTCAACCTGCACCGTGACGACAGAGGTGATTGATGTTAGTCCGCAGGAGTGAGTGGAAATTCAGAGATGGTTACTGAGAAAAATGCGGAAGCTGTGAGAACTCTGTGGACCTTTTCGTAGATAACAAGGATTTTTTTTTTGTTTGTTTTTTAATCAAACTGGACAGGCTCAATGGGGAGTCGCATGAAGCTCTGGGTGTACTGGTCAGCTCACAGGTGCCAGTGTAAATACCTACAGTTAGTGTGTGTACCTTCATCTGTCATGCTGGAACAGACAGTGTAGGGAGAAAGACAAAATGACCTTATTTGAATTCTACAATGGCTTTCTGGTCATGAGAATATTAAAGGAAAGGTAACACTTTAACCCCCACTAATTAGCATTTATAAGCTGCAACTAAACATTTAGTAAATTGTTCATAACACACTATAACGTAGTTGTATGCAAGTATAATTCCAAATAACATTTTAAGTGTTTATTAAAGTATTTGTCAACAATTATAACTTTTAGATGAATATATACTATAGTTTATTTAATTGCAGCTGTGCTATATTATCATTTACTCCCTGTTTACACCAGCAACCAGTTATGGATGCTTGACAAGTGGAGCTATAGTTGAAATAGTTTAATTAATACATTACATTGTAAAATACACTTCTAAACTTACATTACAGTGTGTTAAAATTTACTAAATGTCTATATAGTGCTTAAAATGAAGTGTTAATAACTAAATGTTTTCTTCTTTTTTTATGACAAAAAACTTTAATTTTTTTTTTTTAATTCTTCTAAGTGCTTTTGATATTCTAAAAACTATTAAAAGCTTAAAAAATACACTCATGCCTGAACCTATATAATTTCTGGCACATCAATTATCAAAAATATTTAAGCACTATGTTAACAATTATAAATAAAGCTAAACAATTTAGCTTTATTTTTTTACCTATATCTCTGGCAGGAGTGTATATTTTCATTTATAAGCTCAGTGGTGAGATTACGAATCAAATGTATAATAAATTAGGAAAATTTAATTCTCATGTACCTTTATACTCCTATACTCTTATTATTTCAAGTTAATATTACAGCACATAATCTTTTGTACTAAATATCCACTGCTATAAGTTACATATCGTCATTGTTATGAATGTGTTATCTAATGTTAAGGTTATTATCTCAAAAATTGACAAACCATATTATGCCTGCTTTACTCCCTCTGAACAATGTCATCGTACAGGATCCATACCACCCTGTACCACACACGGAGGCCTATAGCCAAACGCTTTCCTCAATTAGGATTTTACATCACGCTTCGATAATTCCTGGTGATAGCTTATATCTGATCGATTTAAGCCCAGCTCTGTGATCACACCGCAGTTTTAGGCTGATTAGACGAGACTTTAGGGAGATTTTACCGTCCTATAGCCCCCTCTCAGATGGAATATTCATAAGGAGAGGGAGGGGAGGGAGGTAAAGGGGTGGGGTGTTGTGTATGCGTGCATGTGTGTGGTGGTGGTGGTGGTGGGTGGGGTGTGAACTACAGGACCACTGCGGGAGGTCGAGGTCTAGCCTCCGGGCTGCCCTCCCCTGAACGCCCGGGGCGACCTAAAACCTTTTCTCGGTTGTGGAGTCCGATTTGCAACGGGAAACCGGCCGATAATGGCCGGTAGAAAGGAAATGCTAATGAGGCTGCGAGGGGGTTAGGGAGGAGAAAATGTAGCACTGTGTCAGCTAGTGCGGGCCTATAGGATACTGTGTATGTGTCTGTGTCTGTGAGAGAGAAGGCTGGGGAGACTTTTAGAGAGGGAGGACATGATCAACATTTATCTGCATGTGTGTACAGGCTTGGCCACCATTTTAAAATGTCGCTTTTTTCCTAATTATAAGGGCTCAATATTCAGAGCATCAGAGGTTGCAAAGGTTATGTAAGCTGTTGCAGAAGCCTTTGACGTTTTTTTTTATTTAATGTGTTGTGACCTACAACAATATGTTATATGAGGTTATAGCCATAATTCCTATGCAAATCAGGTTTATACAAACATTTAATTCCATTTCAATTCCCACTGTTATTTATCGTATGCACTCAGTTATAAATACTTGTTCCATCAGTCCTGCAGGGTCTGGACTATTTCCTGGGCCTGCACAGTTTATACTCTCCACACTGGCTCGACTGGCTGACTGCTCAGTAGGAGAGGTGGTGGTGGTGGTGGTGGTGAGAGAGTGGACCTGGCCTCACCATCAGATCACACACGTGTATCATAACGACTCTGAGCAGTTCAGGTTACAACAGTGGGCATAAAAAAAAAGCGCCTGTGATCTCCTCTCAGAGGTGAGCAGCCATAAAGTAAACACCAGCCAATAAAAATAAACTACTAGACTATGATTATACATAATAGCATCGATTTAGTGTGGGTTTTTTTTAACTGGCTGACAGCATCGTCCTTTTGTAAAACTGTTTTATCTATAACGCCTGAAAACATCCTTGTATTAAAGAAAGTACCCATATATTTAGCCTACCCCTAATATTTCCATTATGCTGACAGAATTTATTAATTCGACTTTTTGTGCATCCTCTCACATAATCTGAGATTATTTACTAAATAAAGTGACACCTGCCTGCTTGTTTTAACGCTTTAAAGCAACTGTTGCCAAATGTGCTCTCCATCGTGTTTTGCTGTTGCACCCACGGGCTCCCATACTTCCCTGCAGTGAACCCAGTGCTGTGACTCAAGGCATGTTATAGTTGCATGTGAACAGAAACACTGGAGCTAGAAATGCACAACTGAATTAAACGGTAAAAACTGAGCTCTGGCCTTTGACATGTTCAAAAAGATGCTATTTAGAGGGAGGGGAGTTTGGCGTCTGTAGCCACAATCATAATGTTAGCCTACAAGACTCACTTCTCTTATAACGTAACACTACAACCTGCTGATTATTATTATTATTATTATTAAAAGAAAGCTTTTTTTAATTGAAATCACTGCTATACAGTTGTTTTTGGCTGAACACGTGGACAGACCAAATATTAAAATAAATAATATTCGGTTGTAATTCAGAGGCTATTAATATCCTGTCACATCAATATAGAAGCGATTAAAAACGACATTAAACGAGATAAACGCCAGAAAAGACGCGTCCAACACAGTGGACACAGAAGTATTTGTGCACAAGAGCAAACATGATGTACTAATCCTCTGGAATTAAGAAAGGTTAGACTTTAATGTTCAGCAACAACACACACGTTGGCTCTGTGTGTGTGTGTGTGTGTGTGTGTAGTGTAGTGTTGTTTCGAATTAATTAGTGAGTCCATAACTGAGAGCAAAACAGCATTATTTTAAAAACATATTTTAAAATATTTGACGTATTTTTTCCCACTAAACTTAAACCGTTAAAAGCGTCTGTTGTTTTTTTTATTATTTATTGGATTAATATTACTGCAAATGTACAACAATTTATCGTTTTTAGAGAATAATTAGAATTATTTTTAACAGTAAAATAAATGTTTTAAAAATGAGTAAAATAAAAAACATCAAAACGCCTAATGGGCCAAAAAGTGTCCCACGTGATTTATCAGTGACGCTGTTTGGCTCCAGAAATTTGGCAGCATCCAACCATCAGGCTTCCTCTGTTCTGTTTGTTTTTGTTTGTTCACTGTTTTTATAATATTCTAACACCTTTACATTTACTAATCTGCCTTTTATTTAGTTTCAGAGGCAATAAATGCAATCCGGTACTTGTGTTTAACTAATACATCTGTGGTTAAGTGCCCTACTGCAGGATGTACTCTGGGGTTTAGCTTTAATGGGCTCTTGGTGTATTAATAAATGATTAGAAATTGTTTAAGAAACTACTTTCCAAATGCAGCTTTTAACGAAAACTGTTTTCCACCTTAATTTAATAAAAAATTGCATCGTTTCTTTTGCATTTCTTCTCTTCGTCATAACCTCGTATATCTAGATTCAGTTTTTTGTTTGTTTGTTTGTTGTTGTTTTTTTAAAGCTTTGCTCATCTCTTCCACTACGAGCATCTGTGCTGCATGCGAGCATTCAGCTCACAGCTTCTTACTATTTGCCAAACACAGTCGATACATCAATGCCTCCAGTCGATATTTGCCATTTAAAACAAACAGTCTTCATTAGATCTTCGACAAAGTGTAAATACCAATCGGGGCCAACCACAACGCACATCCCGAAAAACACAGTACATGAGGCAGAGTGAGGTTTCCTCCACTTTATTGGCCCAGTCCCGCGTCTTTTCTCTCTCTCTTTCTCTCTCTCTCTTTCTCCATGACATGCAAATTGTGATGTGCATCTTACCTGAAACGAGACAGTTATAAAAAAATAAAAACAAAACAAAGGGAGACTAAAGGCCCTTCTTTGTGGTTTTTGGAGGCCCACATTCTTGATGTGGCGTTTGGCCAAAGACAGCAGTGATGAATGTGAGTCTGCAGCAACAGATGTCCATACACAATTCTTGGGGTTGAATTTGAGTTTACTCAAGAATTGCGTTTGGACAATCTATCGCTAGAGACCCTGTATACTCCTCTATGGAAATGCGAGGAAATGAAACATTTGATTATTTGAATCACAAGTGTGTGTGTGTGTGCGCGCGTGCGTGTGCGCGTGGGGACAGTTAATGTATAGGCCCAATGGGTGCACCTGCTGCTACGCCTGCCTAAATGCCCTTTGACAGTATTGGCTGTGTGTCTGATACTGAAAACTGTTTTCTTTCCAATCTTTTCCCCCCCACCTTACAAGAGAGGGAGTTGCAGCACTGTGCATTATTTTGTATTCTACTCAGCATTGCCTCTTGGATTCGCCTTTCCCTTTTGAAAAATCAGCTTTCCTCACCGTGCATTCTCAACACTGAGCTGTTGCACCAAACCCCTATATAGTTTTTGGGAAGAAACACGTTCAAATACAGCATGTAGAGCAACTTTCCTCCAAACACACTTATTTAACATCAAATAGAGGCTCATTCCCTCATTAGAAGAAACTCCATCCTTTTTCCCCCAATTGTTTGTTAAGGCTAAAGAGCCATTGTTGCAGTCACAAATCACTTTGTGACTTTTTCTATGGCTCTTTGAAATGGACGCATCCTATTTCCCACCAGCTACCGTTATCTCTCCACGTCTTTGCGTAGTTGTAAAGTTAACCCCCAAAGTCTGTCCAGATCTCTGGGGCCTTAAGATGGCTGAATGGCCGCTGCATCTTTAAGTAAAAGAAAAAAAAAAAAGTCATCTCCCCTTCGTTTCACCAGACTTTTACTTTAAAAGTGTCTGCAAAATGGTGGGAAAAGATAAGGAATCAAACAAGCTCATCTACGACTTTCTTTTCGTTTTAAAGTCCGAGGTGTTGAACGCCAGGAAAACGCCATTTCTGCACCTGTGTTCTGTCATCGATTTAGGGAAAGACTGTTCAGTTCTGGTGCCTCAGGATGCACAAAGCCTTTTTCCACGGATGTTAATATATTTAAAGAGAAAAAAAATCCCCCTCCTATTTGAAGAAAAAAAAAATACAGGAGCGTTTGCGATGTACCATACAGCTAGTGACACAAAAAGAGCCTGGTTCCCGTTGGTGCGTCCTTGGTTCGTTTCCCACGACGTGCGTTCTTTCGGATCTCTCTGCTCCGTCCGAATGCCCCTCAGCGAGCGGCGTCGGATGGTGACAAAAAGAAGAAGAAGAGGAAGAGCTGAGGAGGCTGAGGAGCAGCAGGGCTTCATGCACTCAGGCACTCCTGTCTCCCTTGTCCTTCACTCCACAAGGTCTCTCGCACTGACTGACTGACTGGCTGACTGGGGATGGAGTACTCTACCCTCCTGGCTTTTCTTTTACGCTGCTCCAACAATGCAGCCATGTGACGCAAGGCGGAGTGAGGAGTGGAGAGGGTCCTCGCTTGGTACTGAATTTGAATAACACCACGGGGTGATAAATGTCCATTGTACTGCTTAAGTGATGAATCTCCGCTGTCCTCTATGTCACACACACTCGCGCGCGCACACACACTCGCATACATAGAAAACACACACACACACACACGCCAGCAGCTGCGATGAGGGACCAGCAGCCCCTCTTAAAGACCCCAGCCCTATTTCTGCAAAGGAATTACAATCCCGACACTGTTTACTCTCTGGCCACTGCGCAGCCGTTTGAGTGTTTCTCTTCTTGTGAGCAAACTGGTGCAACGCTGTGACAGGCATGGACGCAAAGCGGTTGCTGGCGCCGTAATGCAGCCATTCTTGCTGCGGAAAGAGGGCCAGCCTACTGTAGGCCTCTGTGGCAGTGTTTGTCCAGTGACAGAAGTAGGATTATATGAGTATATGTGACCGATTGACGAGGAGACAGAGACCGTGTTGTCTCATGCTTTAAATAATGATCAATCTCACAATTTGTGCAAAAGGTGCGATAAAGCCAGAAGGCGGCGAAACACAACGTCAACAAGCGCCTTAGACCAGAAACATTAGCTGCACGTGATACTGTCACTGCAAACGCGCACGGGGCCTGCAGTGAGCGCCCCTCTTTTCTGCAGCGAAATAACTGCACAGCAAGTGCCACAATTTGACGTTGCACAGACTAACTCACCTGGCTGGGCACTAAGCTTTTGCACATCATGGAAAAGCAAACTGTCGGATATGTCTGCCACGAGTAGAAAACAGGACGGTGTGTTGGAGGACTGCTGGTGCGGCTGTGACGTGTGTGTGTTTGTTGACCGCTGGTGCGGTGGCGCGGTGCTCGGGCATGGAGGACGGTCGTGCTGAGCGGTGCAATGGACGTTCGCCCGTGATGGTCGTGCCAGGCAGACCCTCACTCCGCCTTGCGGCGACGGTCGTGGGCAACGTGAAAGCCGGGGAGGCAGGCGTCATCAGTCAGCCGGTCGATCGATCCGGTGCGAGGAGACTCGTGGAGGAAGGATGCAGGGAGACGAGGGCATCTTCTTCCGGGCAACCCGGCAACCTCACTCTGACTCCTCTCTTCTTCTTCTTCTTCTTTTGTCACCGTCGACTTTTCCTTCGCTGAAACATTGAGACTGGTGGAAATCGGTTGCGGCTGTGGCCTGGCTGAACCAGGGGTTCGCACAATGTCTCAATAAAGGAAGACCGTAAACCGCTCTAATGTTCACTATTTGAAATGGGAGGATTTTCTCTTCGTGTTGACATCCGTGGAGGCTTTGACCATCCTGACGCCAGGCTGGTCGTGGCGTTTTCGGCGTTCCGGACTTAAAACGAAGAGGAGATCAAGCAGTTGACGTTTGGTTATATCTTTCCGCCATTCTGGACGCACGAAATGAAGGTCAATTGAACGAAGGGGAGATGACACGCCGCACGCTGGATGCGGCGGTGTTCAGCCGTCTTGAGCTGAGGACGGACGGGCACGGTTAACGGCTAACGAAAACGACGGAAGACAACGAGCTGAGCCAGGATGGCGTCCAGCTCGAAGTGAAGGATCGCAAAGTGATTTAATGACTGCGGCAATGGCTCTTGCCCAGCGTGACAATTGGGGGAAAGGATGGAGTTCTTCTGACGAATATTCTGTTGATGTTAGGCAAAGTGTTTTGAAACACTCACATCGCAACTGTTGAACGTGTTCTTCAAAAACTATGTGGTTTGGTGTAACAGCTTCGTTGAGGAATGCGGTGAGCGGTGCAGGGGAGGCAGTCGGAGGGCGATGGGCGACAGAATCAAAAATGTGCGTGCTCGCTCTTGTGAATTGAGGGAGGGAAAGACGGAGAAACTGCTCGAACACACGGTAATGCTGATCGAGGGCGGGCGTGGCACGGGTGCCGACCAGACTCACGCACACGCACACGCCCGGCCATTCAAATGATCCAGATGTTCATTCCTCTTTTTCACGTTTGACGGAGGGTAGCACGGGGTCTCTAACGTTGATTGATCGAAACGCGAATGACTTGAAGTGACAACATGGTTTATCTGTTGCTGCCGGACTCGCATTCATCACTGCTGATCAACTGACCGAAGCGCCACGTCGAGTAATGGGCCTCAAGCAAGAAAGACGCTGTCTCCGCTGTTCGTTTTTTATTTTTATAACTTCATCTTTCGTTCGAATGAATACGCATCCTGATACGTAATAAAGCGGAGAAGAGGAAGGTCGGAGTATCGCTGCCTCATGTGCTGTCGTTTTTCGAGGATGTCCGTTGACCTTTGTCGAGGGCGTTTGATGACAGTATCGAACTGGGCGACCGATAATCGTTTGTTGAGTGGCTGAGCTGATGGCTGCGTGCGGCGCAGCTCGTTTGATGAAGGATGACAACTGGTGACAAACAAACAGCTGGACAGATACGGTTATGATGAGATGCTGAAGAAACGTTTGATTTTAAGGTGGCGCGGTTTCAGATAGCTGCGTTTAACGGCGGTTTCTTAAACATTTCTGTCGTTGGTAATGCAGGCCCGACTGAGTACGTCTGCGGCGAGACGCTGTTTCACGGATGTGATTGAAACACGGTACGGACCGACGGCTGCCTCTGAACTTTAAATAAGGCAGATTAGTAAATGTGAATAGACAGAATATTATAAGGCGATGAACAAACAGGCTGTAATTTGAGGAAACCACGATAATTGGATGTAGACCGGCTGGCGTCTTCAATAAATCACGTGAGTTGCACTGACTTGATAAACGTTTGATGTTTTTTATTTACTCGTTTTTAAAACATTGTTACTGTTAAACAATTCTAGTCATTAAAAACGACAGAATTATTGTACGTTATGTGTGTCAATAATGAAACGACAGACGCTGTTTGGTTGGTGAAACCGTCCGATATTTACGAAAATATGTTTGAAATAATGCTGTTTGCCGGTGCTCAGACTCACTGTGTTCGAGGGCGCAACACACTACGCACGCACTGCACGCAGAGCCAGCGTGTGTGTTGTTGCTGAACGTAAGAATCTGACACTCTTCAGCCAGAGGACAACACATCATGTTTAATAACGTGCACAAGCCGCTACTGACCAATCACTGTGTTGAACGCGTGTTTTCTGGCGTTTGTCGTTTAATGTCGTTTTGTCGCTACGTGACCAGCGGGCAGGATAGTGGCAACACTCTGATACAACGAACTCAATATTATTTAATATTTGGTCTGTCACGTGTTCGGCAAAGCTGCTGTAACGGTGTTCAGTAAAAAGCTTTGCTGTTAATAATAATCATTGTGATATTACGTTAAGTGATGAAACTGAATATGATTGTGTTGCGGGCAAACTCTCCTCTAATGGCGTCTTTTGAACGTGTCAGGCCGAGGCTCGGTTTACCGTTTAGTCGGTTGATGGCATTCTGGCTCCGATGATTTCTGTTCACGTCGTATGCCAGTCACGGCGCTGGGTTCACTGCGAGGCTAATGGGCCGTGAATACGACGGCAAACGGGCGTTCGGCGAGCGGTTAGCTGAGCAGACCAGGCGCAGGCGGGCGGTGATCGCTGTTGATGAAATGATCCGGTTGGGAGGATGCCGCGAAAGTCGAGATTGACAAGTTCGTCGGCATGATGGTGATAGAATGAGCTAATGGTGCCTGGCTGCCGGGCGTTATGGGCGAACGGTTTCAGGGACGTGCTCGACCGGTTAGTTACGCTAAATCGACCTTTATTATGTGATCATGTCTGGTGGTTGTTTTGAAACAGTGTTCTTTATTCTTTTCTGATGCGGGCGCTTTGTGCTTGTTGTGTTGAACTGCTCAAATCATGCGACCTGCGTGTGATCTGTGGTGAACCCAAGGTCACTGCCGCCACCACCATATCTGTGAACGGTCGTCAATCGAGCGATGATGGGAGTCTCAGGCAGTGGCGGTAGGGTGATCAGACCACAGGACGATGGAACAGTGTTGCTGAGGTGTACGACGGAATGAATGAGTTAAATGGTTTGTTAACTGATTTAGCGTGTAACCTCATATGTTTTATGTTGGCGGGTCTGTTTGAATGAGGGGCGTCCGAGAACTGCTTGAGCGACTGCATGACGCTGCGCGACCTCTGGAGACAGGCCGCATGGTGGGAGAAAGACGTTACAAAATGATTATTGACACTGTGCTTGCAGATAATGGTCATGTCCTCTCACTCTGCAAGTCTCCCCGACCTCTCACGGACGCAGTTGTACAGTGTCTCAGGCCACTGGCTGGGCAATTTTCTCCTCCTGGCCTCGCGGCCTCGTGGCATTTCATGCCTCCGTGGGTGTCGACCGTTCCGCCGTCCGGACTCCTGACTCGGGAAAGGTTTTGGTCCCGGGAGCGTTCGAAGACTGACTCGACCTCCCGCTGTCCTGGTTCTGCCACCGCCGCCACCACCACACTGCGCATGCAACACTTGCTGCCTCCTCCCTCTCCTTATCGAATATTCCATCTGAGGAAGGGCATGAGACAGTGAAAATCTAAAAATAATCGTGGAGCTGCTGGGTGTGGGTCGCAGGCGAGCTGGGCGATCGGGCCTGGTGTCGCCGGGCATTGATGGTGATTGAAGGAGGCGGGCATTGCTGAACCTCGATTGACAGTGTTTGGGGAGTGAGCCATGGATCTGTGCGTGGGCGTTGGAGGGGCAGGCATAATCGGTTTGGTCGGTTTGAGGACAACCTTGACGTTGGATGGCATTCTGTGACGACGCGGTGGATATTTGGTACCAGATCCAGCCAGTAACAACAATGACGGTGGCAAGGTGTGGGTGTAGTACGTGGTCAGAGGCCTGCAATTGTGGCCGTTCGTGATCTGCCACTGAAACGCGAAGCGAATATGCCGGGCCGCCAGGTGAAACAAAGCTGGGGTGTTTGGCTGACCTGTTGACCAGCTGTATTGTAAATACGATAATTGGTGTAATACTGAAATTATGAGTTCGGGCATGATGTGTAAGCAATGGTTTTGGAATGTCAAACGCTTAGGCCAAAAGGAATGAGTTTGATGAGAGACGTTATTGACACTTTCGTGCAACGCTGTATGAACGTTTGTTCATTTTGACGCTGATGTGAAGGTTTGAAGTGTGGTACACGATGTGATCTGTGATGATTAAACTATTTCGACTATGACTCGCGTCGGCGTCCATGTTTGATTGCTGGTAACAAACAGGGGTGGTGATATGGCTGCGGCTGCGAATTAAGCTATGGTATATGTTCGTCTAAAGTTATGATTGACCGGAGCAAATGCTGATGAAGCGCTGGGCTGTTGGAATTGCGCGTACGGCTGCGGTCTGGTGTGTTATGAACGGTACTAAATGTTTGTTTGCCGTATAAACGGTGAAATAGAGTTAAGTGTTGCAACTCGCTAATATTCTCGCCCCGGTGAAAGCATTGTGAAATTCGAAATAGATCTTTCTCCCTACGCCTGTTGGCGCATGTTTTACTAACTGGTGTTACGCGGCGCCTGTATTGTATTATGAAACTCATGCGACTCCCATTGAGCCTGTCGGTGATTAGCTGAGCAAGGTCATGTTGGTCCCGCAGAGTTCACCAGCCTCGCGCCGGTGACTCATCTCTGATTTCCATCGCGGGACCAGCGTCAATCACCTCTGGTCATGGTGCAGGTGGGCTGCGTTCTGGCGATCAATCAATTGTGTGTGTGTGGTGTGTGTGTGTGTGTGTGTGTGTGTGTGTGTGTGAACTCTGTTGAATTGTTGTGGTGAAGAATGCGAGATGATGGAGAAAAGGGGATTTGAAGTCGAGATGTTTGTATTCCCACTCATTATCCGCCATAAAACGAAATAAACACAACGTTGTCTTGATCAGATTGATAATCAACTCCCCTGGTCAGAAAACACACGCAATATTCAGCTAACGTCTAATCGAAAGCAAGCAATGTTCATCAACACAGGTATTATCAACAATACTCCTGTGTGTTCCTTTGGTCGGTAATGACAAACTTTCATTCGTTGCGTCCTGTTGATTCTGTGAATGGGTGGTTCAGGTGAGCATTCGAGACTGTTCGTGCGTGTAAACCGTCGCAGTTTGAGATGCAGGCGCTTCGCGCCGAACGTTGGCGACTCGGAAAATGATGTTGTCGATGGGCATGCGATCTGTTGCTATGCGCACAGAGGAAGGAGAGAGGAGGAGGAGGAGAGGAGGTCTGTTCACGATTTAAAACGTCACGCAACGTTGTAATCGTTATGAGGATGCTGCGCGCAGACGAAGGCGTGAAGCACTGCTGCGGCCCGTGATCTGGGCGACCAAACGCTGTAATGCGGGTGGTGTGGGCACAAAATGAATGGTATTGTTTTTTGCACTGCTGAAACTGCACCTCTCACGCAATCTGTTTGTGTTCCCGGTCTTTCACCGATGATTCGAATGCGTCGTTGACCAGCGCCAGAATCTGAATATGTGGAAAAACTGCGCAGAACACTACGAGCAACCTGAAA
>BRZM01000205.1:132676-191082 GCA_033238685.1 Lates japonicus | reverse complement strand
CAGTTAATTGTGGGAAAAATTGTAGAAGTGCAGTAATATTTAATCTCTGATGTGGTTTCTGTTCTGTCATTGAGGGTCTGGTCTTTTGTGTGAAATACAAGATGTTTTAAGTCTCAAAATGGAGTCAAGCCAAATCCATGTAATCTCTTATCACTGTTCTCTCTCTCTGCAATTACAGGGACTGCAAGTCCATTTCCTAACAGAAACACAAGCCTTCAGCACCGCCTCCTGGTCCAACCATGTCACTATACAGCGATCCCCAGTGGGTGGCGGCTGCGGAAGACATCCACCCCTAATGAGACGACGACTCTGCGCACCGTTGGAGGGTTCCCACAAGACCCTAAAAGAATTCGCCGCCACCAGATACTGTCGGCTGCCTACAGGGAGACGAACTTTTAGTGCGGTGCTGACAGCTGGTGATGAGAAACACGGGTCAAAAATTCGTGAGTCAGAAGCAGATGCTGAGAAGAGGACCTGCTCTCAGAACTCAGTCCACGCTGTGTCACCGTTGACATGCTCTGTGTCATTTCACCTGGACTTTGTTTTTTGTTTTTGTTTTCCAAAGCATGTTGCAGCAGCGTGTGGCACAAGATGGTTTTAGGAGAAACAATATAAAGGACAAGTTTGTTGAGACTCCTTGTGACCTGTAAAAATTCATTTTAATACTTGTATGCGTCTTATAGAATGAATAACGAACTTGCACAACAGATTTTCTTGAGAACAATCCACCATTCATTTTTATCGATCTTTAATATTCTGAGAGATTATTCAGTTTTTATTTGAATGTATGCTTGTAACGGTGTGTGTGCTTCTGATGATTGCATGTTTATAGCAGCTAATTACAGAGCTTTTTAAAAGGGAACCGGAGGGTGGCTTTAAAGGACTTTCTGTTGATCACAGTCTGAGGTTCTAACCCAGCTGCACTGCTCCATATCCTAGCAAGTCTGGACAAGTCATGAAATACTTTTATTGCTATTTCTGTTTTCCATGTCTGTCTGTCTGTCTACCTCCATTTGTACATCATCATCAGCTGCAGCTGTTAAGAATACAGCTGTATCTAGCCTAAGCCAGACTGACCCTGATTGATATTTCCTAAGCTTCATTAACGGTTTAAGTTGATGTACCTCATGGTTCGAGGGCAGTGTGAGACTGTTTTCACTGTTTCGGGTATCTAGTATTTTGTTAGTGAATCTAACACCTTGAATGTTGCATTTGAATAATTAAACTTCTTTAAAATGCTTTCTTTTTTGTTTTTGAATATCAAGTCATGACTAGAACTAAAATAATATTGACTTATCCAAATACTTTCTACTCAAGTAGCTGTGTTTTAATATTTTAATATTTCATATTTTACCACTAGAATTGAACTATTGGTCAGAGTTAGTGTGATACCCGGACACTTATTTTTTTACGTTTTTACATTTATACAGGCAGCAAAATATTGTGTTCAATTCTTGATAAAACCATCCCCTAATAATTGTAACTGCAAAGAGCCAAGAGAAGAGTTCTGCCAGTATATCTGGCATTATTCTAATAGTGTAGGGGTGAATAACTGTGAAAACATCACCTTTCAGTTAACCTTAAATTATTAAAACAAGCTGGAAAGCGGCTGTATGTGGTTTCAGGGTGTGTCATCTGATTCTTGGCATAATGATTTAACAAAGTCAGTGGGAAGATTTTATGTTTTATCCTTACAATTACTTCTACTTTAGACATGCTCTGGTAAAATTAGGGCTTCATTTGTAATTTTCGTCTAGCTGTATACAAGTGTGAACTCCAGTTACAGCTTGATGTAAGAAAACTTGGGTTTATTTGGACTTAGCTTCACCTTTTTGCAGAGTACTGCTACCTCTTAGTAGAAACCCATTACCTTCCTTTGCTACATCTTGTGTTTAAAGTATTAATTACAACATGTATCTTAGCATAATTCTAAAGCCATATTAACACAGCCTACAACAGCCTTTTTGCTTAGCATCACTGAGATCCTTCTCAATCTAGAATGTGTTGACACTTTGAACAAGGTTGCAATGCAAATAACTGATGTAAACTGATGTGATTTAAATAACAATGATCAGTTACACCAAACTCATGCTACAGTCAAATGTTTGTAATTTATGATAGATCTGATTCATATATTCATTTTCTGTCATTATGCGTGTTGCTTTTCATGCAAAAGTCATAATTTGTTGTTAGTCTCTCTTGATGTGGTTGACAGACGGAGTCACATGACATGATTTACAACATGCAATCAAATTTTAATGGCTTTTCTGCAAGGCTCTCTCTCTAATGTCTCTGAACAATAAAACAGGATGTTAGAATAACTTCCAAATGTCAATAAAATTAGTTTTACACATTTTTTCATTGAACAGATGTGGTTGTGGACATTGTTAATGAACAAGTCAAACTCAGTGGTCAGAGAAGCACACAGACCAAGTGTTACCATGTGTTGTGCTGACCAAAATCCACCAAAGAGGGCATGTACCCTTTTCATGCAATGAGCAGATGGACAAGGCAGCTACCTTCCTGGATTTAATAAAATCCTTGGAAACACAGTTGCGATTTTTTCATACTTTGCATTTTGAAAAAATGTATTTTTAGCCAACTTCTAATACATCTGCATGATCATATTCACCTTATGCTGTAAACATTGGCTGATCCAGTCAGTGTAAAATTAAGTGGGCTTAAAACCATTGTCAAGTTTAATGTATGACTGTGCAGAACACACTACACAAAGAACAGCATTTCAGTCAGTCCTGTTAACAAACCAATTGTAACAAACCAAACCAGATCCTCTGTGTCAGCTCCTTTGTTAGTGTGAAATCATTTATACTATAAGAACAGATGTTTTAAGTAGTTATATGTCAGAACAGAACTTAGCACTCAAGCAATTTACCTCAGTTTCTTTAACAGTTGAGTGTATGTTGACTCAAGCAGTCTCATCCTTTATTCTTTTTCTGTTTCCACTAACACTTGATACATACACAAAGCTGTAAGTGCACACCTTTTACCCTTAAGCATACAACAGTAGTCTGTCAATTCTTGACCTTATTTACTTGCAGTTTAGAATGAATGAGACATAGCTAAAATGTCATATAGCTAAATAAGTCACAAGTATCTTTGTGCATATAGGCCCTGCTGCTTGCATAAGCATATTTACACCTTCAAATATGTACACAGCATGAGCGATGTGTATATCTACGCGAAACTTATTAAAGCACATGGAAAGCAGACAACAGAGTTCAAAAGGTTGCTGTAGACCATTTCTCAGTTTCAGACTTGCAGCGAGGCACAACACACTTTCGTAGCCGTGGGCTGGGGATTAGCTGCAACTCCTTGATTCAACTCCTGTCTGGCCGGGGCTGCAGACTGGAGAACCACTCTGTCTCACAGGAGGGCCTAAACTCAGCTCCTTATTGGCTGCTGGTTTGGAGGTGGGGTTCATGAGGTCAGCAGCAGGCAGATAGCGGCATATGGTTCAGGACTTCAGGGCATAAGGTTTGTCTTGAGTTTCTAAGGCGGCATTGTGGGGTTATAAAATGTTTACTCCTCTTGTCTCTTCTCTCATTTATTCCTTTACCAGTTACTATATGTATCCAGTCCCTCACACACACACACACTGCACGAACTCTACATACATGACACTGTATGTTGAACTGATGTTCTACTTCTGCTTGGTTTGCTCTCTGGACCTTGAGGACTTCAGCAGTTCCAGCAGCTGATACCCTGACATCCCCCAACACACACACACACACACACACACACACACACACACACAAAGCACATTTATGAATCTAAACAGGCAAACAACAAATTAACTGCTTTTCTCATGACCTCCTTGACAGTATTTTGTGCTTACTCTGTGGAGCTCCATGAAACATGCAATGTTATCTTAATATTGCCGTTAACCTCAGGTACATGAAATATGTCAGATGAGAAACCAAAAAATTGGGCCGAAACCATATTTATTTACACTTGTATATAAAAATCTTATTGCAGCTTGTGTGCCAGTATTTTTTTGAATCATTACTCATACATTACTCAAGCAATTAAATGCATACCACAGATTAACAACTTCATAACCCTCCATTGGCCCTGCTGGTGCTGGGCCTTTGCTTATAACCTTTTATTTTAAGTTTGTTTGTTTTGTTTTGTTTTTTTTTCATTATTGGTCCTGTTTTTAGCCATTTCTGCGGTTGATCAATGAGCAGGCTAGAAAGGTCCTTGAAACTTTAGAGGAGAACGGCTTGTGTTCCAGGTCTTCTAGTGAAATTACCCGCCCTCTCTGTGATTTACACGTATATTCTGCCACGTCACCTTATACTTGTTTGACTTCATTCCTAAGATGGAAAGTGGAACAGGAACCACAAATGTAGTCCGCTATCCTGTTGGCTCACTGTGCCCGCTTTACAGCTCCGTCTCTCGGCGTCCAAACTATTCGGCCATTTCGATTCTCTGAATCCTTCTCTCTTCTTTTTCCCTCCTTTTTTTTGTGTGTTTGATTTTGCATCAGAGCGTATCCAGGACGGTCTGTGACAGGCGGAACCGAGCGTAAGTGTGCGTGTAAACCAAACCGCTGTTCATGCAAAGTTAGAGCGCTCCAACTTGCAGGGTTTGGTAACTGATTGGTATTCGATGCTTGTTGGTGTGAAGATCACATACGGCGCTTTATGCCCGTTACTCCCTGCAGCTATAAGGCTGCGTTTGTTATTTTAGTACGTGGCGTTCAGGGTGCATGCGCTCAGTTTAAAACACGTGTTCTGTTATGCACGCTCGTGTGTATACTGTTGCTATTCTCATTCTCTTCAATTAGAAGCTGACACTGTGTGTTGTATAAAAACTTCAGACGGTGTTTTGTGTTGCACAACACCGCTGTTTATCAACACTTCATACGTTTGCCGCGACTTTCCCAATCGAGCGCCTTCTCTCACATTAATAAAGGTTATGGTTTCTTTTAAGGCAAATGATGATATTGTACTTGATGCAAACAGATGGAAGTCCACAGTGATTCAGTCGACCCGCAAATGTCCCTTAACACAAACCAGTTTCTCCTCATTTAGTTTAGATGTATGCAGACAGGCTTGAGGGATAATAGATTCTCAGCCTAATATTTTTTCCTATGTTGTCTTCTGCCACGGGTGCAACATATCAACTGATTTAATGATATTGTAATGTAAGGGTTGCTGGGTCACTGTTGGATCTGATGCACCTGGTCGCAGCAACTGAGTCAGGTCTGCTGATGCTCACCAAACATCTAGACATGTGGCAGAGAAACACCTTAACTCGGCAATGATTTTGCAGCGAAAAACATTGTAATTCATTGATAATAATAAGCTGCTGCTTAACTAATATTTTCTGGGGATAATCGACCTCTGAACCTTGATCCCACAGAGAATTTTTGTTTTTGCTGACTCTTTTGGGGTTCAGTTACCGGTGAGCAGCCTCTGTGCTACAATGCCAACTCATGTGTCATACAATCTGTCAAAGGTATCATGTTGTTTAGAAAAAATGTTTTTATAAATAACTAGTTGCATTCACATGACCATATTCAGAATCTTGCACATATTTGCACGGTACCAATCCACATATCCACTCTGCAGCATCACATTGTCACTGTATGTCCTCGGCATACAGGGGACCGCAAGCCCTTCCTAAAGGGCGCAGCTCGGCGGGTGGTGGCAGTGGGCCTCTCCCTTTGTGCCGCACAGGAGTGCTTTCGGTCCTACAAGCTCAAGAGCAGACCCACGGAAAAAATGTCCCCCTGAAGGCAGCTCAAACAGGAGGATGGAGCTTCCTCTGGACCCACTAAACCTTTACCCAGAGTTAACCCAAAGAATGGATGGAGATGATAGTTTTCCAGTAGTTTTTGCAATTAAGATCAGCATTTGTTGGATTTTTTCTTACATTGACTTACTAAGTAGTTATATTGTTCATTTACTGAATTTTTAAAATACTTGTCCCTCTTTTAGTGTAAAATGAAAATATGGGGGGGGTTTCAATCTATTGCTCTGTTTAAGCGAAGGAGCTTTATTTTTGGGTTGTTCTTACTCAAGCTCTCATCTCACCTGTTGTTATCTGCCACACCTGCCTCAGGTCAGCAGATGTGGTGAGTGATTGGAGGAGGCAGTCTGGGCTGTCAGACCATCTACCACCTGGCTAAAATGGGTTTGACCAGCGCCAGTTCTCCTTGAGAGACAGGCTGACTGCTGGCACCACCCTGGCACACTGCAGGTAACAGACAGGTGTAAGGGTGTGCCTTACCACCTGAGATAATACGTGCTGAAATGTTGGGCGCCAAATATTCTAATATTGGTAAAATCAATTTGTATTAAAGGAGTTGTTTGTAAGTTTGCTATTGCTACATTTGCCAACGTTAAATTAACAAGCCAGTTCACTTACCAGTCTAGAAGAAACTTTGTGGGTTCAGCATCCAAACTTCATTGTTTACTCACAAGAGCTGGCCCAGTGGGGACAGCAATGTTTTCCTCTAGTTATATCACTTCTTTTCCTAAAGTTAGCGCTCTAACAACCTAGCCCGGCCCATCTCTTTATTTTCCGATAGCAACTAGAAGCCCAGACTGCCCTGAAGAAACTGGCGCTGCTCCGAGGACGATATCATAACCTCTTTTATTGTAAGCGCCAACAGTAAAAAATAAAAGCCAAATACAGCAACCAAAATAAATCTTACATATGCAGTACTTCTACCAAGTCACGGGTACTATTTAAACCATCACCCCAACTCTTACTCTTTGCTTATCAACCTACAGTCTGTTCTTTCTAACCTGTACTTCTAGTCTAGATTGGGTCTTTGTAGATAAGAGTTTAGTTGTTTAAATGGGGATTCACCTGCTTGTATGTACATACTGGACCTGCATTCTTGTTAATCAGTGTCACGTATAAGTATTTTTATACATCAGCGTGTGTCCGTCTTTTCACTAGGTCTGCTGGCTCCGTCCAGTGATGTTGAGGTGGAGCTCTTAGCCCCACCAGGAGCGTGATCAGCAAGACCTGGAGCAGAGACCCGGTCTCACAGGCTGGATCCAGAATGGAGGACTCTTCATTGCCTCCAACAAACAGACTGGAGCGGTACAAGGCGCCTCATGTCGGTAAGAATTGAGATATGCTTCATGTTGTGCCATCATCAGAAAAGGATAGCTGCATGGTTGGGTAAAGAGATTACAAATGTCATGGGACATATGATTTGTCTGAGTACAGGGTGGATTTTGGTATAAATTGTTTACTTTATAGGAGTGCTCCTGATACACCAGTTTTTTTTTTTGTTGCAATGATTCTCTATGCAGTGTCTTCCTTGACATGTTTGTATGAAGAGGAATCGTCAAAGCTATAATGAAAGCTCAAGCGGAAGTATTTACAAATATATAATTAGCTGGCATAGATGCAGTGGTTAAAGCTTTAAATAGTTTCCAAAGCAACCAGTGTCGTACATCACTACAGGTATAGGTGTCATGAAAAAGAAGTTGCAGATTTTTTTTTTTCCGAACAGTTGTGCAAAATTAGAAAAGCTTCAATTGAAGCGTACTTGATGACAGCAGCAAGGCCAGGTGGGGTGAAAGTCATCACATCCTTGTATTCAACAAGTCTGTTCCACAACAAACAAATAACTTTGTTGAAATTGAACACTTTGTGCTATAAGAAAAAGCTCTGTTCTCTCATAGCCTGTTCTCTATAATAAACATAGGTTTTACAATAACCAGGTTGCCACAGTGCACTCTCACGTAGCAGCATAAACATTTCTCTGTGTGTGTGTAGCATGCCTAAGTCTTTTCTGTCACTGCTCATAAATAATTCTGTCATTGGATTAAGGATTAATGTTGTCTGATGCAAAATACAATACCTGACGAAACTTAATTTGTCGTACCACAAACTCCTCCTGCCAGTATTAAATGAACAGGCTCTTAAATTGCATGATAATTAGCTGAAGAGAGATTTTCAACCACTGTACCCCTCAGGGCTTTAAAATGCAAAGTTGATATTTGGGTTTAATTGCTCAACATGAGAGGTGGCACATGAGGGGAAAAAGACTTTGTTTATCTTGATTATGTGTGTTAAGGTTCAAAGTTCACTTGATACTTCGAACTAGCCACAATGAAAAAACAGTGAAAAGTGTTTTGGATATAACCAATCCTCAATTCAGCACCAACTCACAATGATATGCTGCTCTGATGACTGTAACTCAACACGTCTACAGCTGCAGGATGATAAGCACCCAGTAAGGAATTTTTTTCTTTGTGTTAGCTGCTCTTACAAGTTGAGAGATCATCAAAATGGAGACTACATCTCGGAGGACCACTGACGGAGGTTGAATTACAGCAGTTAATAACAGTTCCCCATTAGCAGTGCAGGGCCATTGTTGAGTCTCTGTTATGTTACAAGATTAAAATTGTTTTGTTTTGATCAAGTTTTAGCCATTGAGCAATTATTATGTTGAGGACAGAAAGATATTGGTCATGTAAGAGCTCCTTCGGAGTACAAGATTAAAGGTGATACACAGCTGATTACTTTAAATGAATAAATCCTTCTCGGAGCAACAACCGCTAAGCGTGTTTTTTGTTTCTAGCTGGGATAGGGAATTCTGATTATTGAGTCCCATGTGCTGTCACCTGCGAGACCAGGACCTGTATCCTCTGATGAACATTGATGATCTGTCTGGAACCCTGGCAATGTACCAAAAGATGGCTGCATGGACCCAGCAGGCACACCACCCTGTCCAAGCTGCCTCCAGCCAGGAGCCATGAAATATGTGTGTATGCTGTATTTCTCAGCTGGATCATATATGTTGCAACTGATGTACACATAGGTTGCAGTTTTTTGATCATAGCTTTGCTTTTTCTGTACATTTTTACATCCATGTTGCTAGGTATTGTCAAGCTTTCTGTTTGCTCAAAGTACCTTGATTTTGCTAGGTTTGTGTGTGTGTGTGTGTGTGACCTGCTCACAGTGTAAAGATAACACCATATCAGAAACCGGAGAATCTGGTTTAGATAGCTATGTCATAACCTTGTGTACAGCTATGCCATTAATGGTGATCCAGTAACTGTAACACATGGAAGCCATATTTCTTCTTTAACTGATCCGCCGACCACTGGCCTGTGTTTTATGATGGCCAGTGCTTTACAGTCATATTCCTTTGCAAAGTAATGTCCAGTCTACTATATTGAACACAAATTCAGTAATATATATATGTTACAGTAACACTGAGCAATTTATTCAAGAGAGCTTTACATAAAAGAAAAATTCAAATTATAAGTTGAGAGAATAATAATGCTGGCAACAAGTAAAATCAGAATCAGAAATACTTCACATTTTATTTCTTGTGGGAAGTGTTGAGTTGTAGCTCAAGTCATACACAATAAAAATAAATCTGATACAAAATAAAGTAATAACAAAATAATACTAATAATAATAATATAACCCCCAATCTAAACTATAAAAGATATTGAAATATAAAAGCATTATCCTCTCAGTAATAAAACAATATGTACATATTTAATATTTATATACTATTTACATTTTGTACAGAATAAGATATTCGTTGTGCACATGGGTGGAGAAAGTGTCGAGGATCAATCAATTGACAGGTTGATTCTCTCAGAGAAAAGTTGAATAGGTTAATGGCCGTCAGCAGGGAATGATTTCCTGTGGCGCTGTAATGATTGCAACGTGGTAGGATGAGTCTGTGGCTGAATGTGCTTCTTCAGCCGACCGGCATGCTGTGGAGGTGTGTGAAGGGCTGTCAATATCCTTATCTTGGACTAACGGTCTCCTCTCTGGCTGCTGTCCGGGAATCAGCTCCCCTCCACGGTGTGGCTGGCTTTTTACCGAATTAAGCAGTCAGTCTGTTGGCGTCTTGAGCCACTTTTGGTTAGATCTCTATGGTATTTGAGCCTACAGCTGCTGGAAGCAGGCTCTGAGATCAGAAAACACTTTGTCCTAAATATAACAAAAGATTTTTTAAATGATGACACAATTTGTAGATTACCATACTTAACATTGCAATGCTAAAAGCAACGAAAACACTGAAACCTGTGATCATTAATGGCAGACTGTATGAATTGTATGAACTTCAACTAACATGCACTTTAGCTGATATTTGCTCTCAAGAACTACATGTTTATAAAATTTAATCTGAGGAGTTACGTATATACCGTGGAAATATAGTACAGGAAATTGCGGCAAAACTGTCACATCACTTTCTCAACACAGCGTTGAAGAGGGCGTTGAAACTACACTTGTGATTAGAAATATTTTCACATGCTCAAATGTTATTTGAATGATTTGCTGTTCAACTCCTCTGTTGCAGTACGTTGGGACTCTACAAGGATGGGTAGCATATCACACAACACATACAGATCTGTCCTCTTTTAAATCAGGTGATCGAGAACTGTCCGACTGGTATTAAAAGTGCGGACCAGACCCACCGAGGTGAAGAGGGTGACGATGCAGAGACCCCTCATGGGACCATTGAAACTCCTTGTGTGAAGTGAACTGTGCAGGGTGAGACTCTGACTGGGGTGAGACCTAGAAAAAATCACAGGTTACAAAGTTTTTGTCAACTGGGTGTAGTAAAAGTAAAAAGTATGAAGTTGCATAGAGTTTGAATCAAAATCATAATTTAAATATGATTAATTTCACAAATTGCTTTTTGTCTAAGTTTTTGTACTTTTGTCTGTTTATTGTATGCAGTGTGTAGACCTGAAAGCTGGAAATAAAGCTGGAGTCAAGGTGCCTCTCATAGCCATGCATCATGCCTACGTGGTAGAGAAGTTGAAGGCATGGGTGGGAACCACCACCTGTTGTGCTTTGACAGCTTGACTGTGGTTGAAGATATGTTATACTAAAAATAAAATTAACCATTGGCTTTTTCCTCTATAAGCCCTGATAGCATAATAGCGGAAATAAGCAGATATGTTTTCTGAGTCCCAGTTCTTATAATGACGTTAATAGAGACATTTCAAAGTAACCTTTAATCTTCTTTCTATAGTGAAGTTGCTCGTTGTACGATTACTGCGTGTAATTACATTGGCAAGAAACCATCACGCCAACAACCCATGATTGAGTGTCACTTGACTTCATGGTTTTTGTCTCTTGAACTAATTTGAGGAATAAGCTGGCTAGAATAGTTGGCATTGCCAGCAAAATAACAAAGAGCTCCAGATGGAAACTGGTGAGCTATGTACTGCCAGGGCAAGAGATAAAGCCTTAAGCATCCCTGACAGACAGTTTGAGACTCTGAACTCTAGGGAGACACTCCCGAAGGTGCCTCTAGCCTTAAAGATATTTTAGAAAGTTTGGTTATTCCAAGTGCAATCAGCGTTTAAAAAAAAAAAACTGAGCCACAAACCTTGCTCCACAACAACTTATGTTTTGTTTTAATGGTTCTTCTTTATCTTAAGTATTCTGTATTTCCCCAGCCTTGTTTACTTGTGTAAACTAGACTTCTGTATCTTATTACCCACATGTTTTTATGTTACACCTTTGTTGTTCTGTTTATATTGTGGTGAGCCAAGACAATTTTCCACTCTGGTAGATGATGGAGTTCTGTTCTGTTCCTCTTCAATTCTGCTTTTTTCTTCTGCTCTGTTCTTTGGCTAATTTTGCATAATTTATAATGCTCTACTCAGACATCCTCATAAAGCTGTATTATTATTGTAATTTAGACTTTATTGTTCATTTAATTCCCATGGAGACAAGAAATTCCTTCATCTGGATAATAAGTTTGTATGACCAACAGGGGCACTGTGACCGCACAGATTTATTCTCGAGCCCTGTTGACTGTTGGTGTGCGTTGGCATGAGATGTGTGTGCTTGTTTGCGTAAGAGAGACAGGCAGATTGTTTTGTTTGTATACATTAATGTCAGTAACGTGTGTGTGTGTGTGTGTGTGTGTGTGTGTGTGTGTGTGTGTGTGTGTGCGTGTGTGTTTAGGGAGCACAGGGGAGGCGGTTGTATGCAGATACAACACGTCTGACATGGCTTGTGCACATGATCCACTGTGATTGCACGACTGTGAGTGTTGTGTGTGTTAGATTTAGTTAGAGTACACATGCAAAACTGTGCTCATCCTCCAGAGGCTGGTGGTTTTAGACAGGCTGTCAGAGCCTCCCTGTGTTATGTAGTTTAAGAGCAACTTAAACAGAATTACTGCTACATCATGTAAACTGACATCAGCCCACACACACACAAAATGACACACTCGGATGACACCAGGAAATCTGTTCTCACCAGGATGTGCAACTTCAGGTCTTAATGTCTCATGCTGACCGCAAGTTTGTGAGTGAATAGATGTGTTTTTGTCCTGAAAGGCTGTGGTGGCTGTAAATTAAAAAAAATAGCAGGCTTGTTGGAAGTAACTGGTGTTTGTTTTCATCTGTGTGAGAACATGAAGGACAGAATGTATTACAGCGCTCCATATTGATCACATGGAGTAAACTGTCTGGCTCTAGTCCCCACAGAAGAGAGAGGAAAGGAGCAGTTTTGGCTTTTATTAAACGTAGTGAGCCGTTCCCCAAATGTCAGCTTGTTCGCTGGTATTTTGGTTTTGTACCCAGAGAACCAATTGACTTTGGAATGAAAAGCACTCACGACAGGATGAATACAGATAACACAACATACTTAAACTGTAACTACTCATTAGACACTCGTACAAGATTATTTACTGGGATACAAGAGGATGAATATTTCCCTCTGTTGTGTTTTGAAAGAAGATTTCATGGGTTGTCAGTTGTTGCAATACCATACATAAAGAAGCGCTATGGTTTGTTAAGGTATGTCATGGTATGTGCCACTGCTGCCGTTAAGATTTTTAGTTGTTATGTCCCACATTGTATACACTGTTATGTACATAGGCCACTGTGTAAAGTACCAAGATGCACTGAATACCATGTGAGAATCTGGGTGGTGTGAAGGGAAAATTTGCTTTTTTAATGCATACAGCATGATAATTTATTTTTTTCTGCAACTTTTTAATTATAATTTTAGTTAATTATCTCATTTAATTAAACAAAAAATATTTGGTGTTGCAGCTTCAGATATGTTGAGAGCCTTTCTTCATGTCTCATCAGCATGAATTAATGTTTTATATTTTTGGCTGCCAAACAGTCATTATTTTCAAAAATTAAGATTGAGGCTCCAGTAACTCCTGTTTCACATTTGTCACTATTGACAAACAATTGTTTGATAAGTGAAAAAATGAAAGTGCAAACTCTTTACATATATTATCCCTAACTTGTTCTCCGCTGAAACAGAGTGTATTTGGACTAATTCATGTTTTGAATGTTTCCATGTTAATCTTCCCTCTTTGCAGAACATGCCAAATGTCAGGGACCATGATGCATCAGTGTACCTGCGACTCCAAGGTGATGCCCTGTCTGTGGGTGGCTACGAACAGAACCCCATCTTCTGGGATGAAGTAAGCTTGAATATTATCTAATGATTAACCATCTCTGTCAGTGGCTTTTGAGACTCTGATATCCTCACATATTGACTGCCTCTGTGCCTGAGTGAGAGACATAACGTAATGTCTTTCCTGTTTGACATAAAATCAAATGCTTAAATTACGTATCTGAATAAACTTAATCCTGTTTAGATATTTCTCATTGTCTCTGTCAGTTTGACCTCATCTCTTATTTAGTCTGTTTTTCTTTCCTTTGTCTTCATTACTTACCGCTATATTAGCTTGGAGGTCAAACTGTGTTCATAACAGGACTCATAAAACTGTGTGTGTGTGTGTGTGTGTGTGTGTGTGTGTGTGTGTGTGTGTGTGTGTGTGTGTGTGTGTGTGTGTGTTCACTAATCTTCCCCAGTGGAAGAAGGAAGTATTCAGATCCTTTACACAAGTGGCAACATCATAATTTTGAATTACTGCATTATAATTGAAGCTAATTAACTTAAAACTGGTGAAATAAAAGTACAGAAGTGCTATCAGGAAAATGTGCCATATAGGAAAAGTTTGACTTTGTCTTTGTGCAAAGCTAAGCTAACCAACTGCTGGTTCTAACTTCAAGACTACAAAGATGAGAGTGGTATCAGTCCTCTCATCTAACTTTGGGCAAGAAAGTTAATAAGCCTGTTTCCCAAAATGTCTAACAATTTCTTTGAAAGATAGAGCTGGACTCAAGACATGGTTGAATTAGCTTAGCATGAAGACTGGAGGTGTGGGGGATACAGCTAGTATGGCTCTGGCAAAAGGTTAAAAAATATCCCTAAAATATGGTCTAAAGCTTACTTATTTAACTCATATAAAGTAAAATGCAAGTATCTTCGCACAAGCCTTGTTTAAAGACATGATGAAACTCTTACACAATAGTAAAGTTTAGTTTTTCAATGAAGAGGGTTTTCAGAGAGAAACATAATCAGCGCGCAAAAAAGAGTGTGTCTTATTACCTTCACATTCGATATTTCATTTCTAGCAGGCAGACTGACGAGCACAATACGTATTCTAAAGCAGATAAACCCATTGATTTTAATGACCCCATTCTTTTAGCACCACCCACAAACATTATATTTTTAGCTTCACTACTGGTGAAATCGCTTTTATTGGAACATTAAAACCAAAGCATTTTCTGTAAAAGACTGAAATAACAAATGGCTTATCATTCAAACTATTCTTTGGCATCTATAAAAAAGAAACTCTAGAGGCAGTTCTTTAAAGCACAGACTGACTTTGGGAATTGATCTTTATAAAAGCCGACAGGTGGTCTCACTCCTAATGGATGTGTACTTGGACGTGTACTCTCAAGGACTGGATTTTACAGCTCTTTGTTAACTGGGATCTCAGGTTTGGGGGCAGGGCTCTATGCTGCCTTTCTTGTCCTGGTGTGTCACACTTATACCTCTTTACTCCTCCTTTACTTCCTGTTAGATCTTTTTCTTTTATTTATTCCCTTAAATCTGTGCTCTTACACAGTAATGGGATCCTGGACTCATACCATTCACAAGTAAAGATTACTATCTGTTCAATGTGTAGGAATGAACCATAGAAATGCAAATGAGGGATCGCTAAGTACACAGATATCAAAAACCAGTAATTCTAATGAAGTCATTGACTCCAAAAAATGTTAATCTAATGTAAAAGATTAAAAATATATATTTAGTCTCAGGTTCTATGAAAGGAGACACAGGGTTTTTGCAGGACACCGATAATATCTTCTTGCCTCTCTGAGCGACTTCACGACTTTCTGTCTCTCTGTCTGGCTGCCTCCCAGTCTACACACTCTTCAGTGGTTTTACATTTTAGAGGATTTCTTTGTGCAGAAGCAGCTCCTTTTGTCCTCATTCTGCAGCTGAGCGTTGCTTTGATGTCTTGAGGCGGATGGAGGAAGAAAGAGGAGATACAGAAAGGAGAATTAGCAGGGAGACGGAGAGAATAGAGGATGCCTACTGAGTGAAGATGAGCAGGATCGATGGCTTGGGAGGGATTGAGAGAAGTGAGGTGTCTAGGACAAAGAGCACTGCTCCTCAGATACTCTAGTTGAGTGTCAGTGCTCGGTAATAATGCAGAGTTCTTTGTTCACATGAAAGCAACCACTGTCAGCTCACACATCCATGTGACAGTCAAGTCTTAATCAAAACTAAATGCGTCACTTTTGACGTTCATTGTGCAGCCACAGGAGCTCCTTTCAGTATGCCCTAAGCTCCTCTGCAGACTTTTAACTTTAAGAATTGCTTATATTTAACGTATTTAGCATTTTAGGCGTTAAATTGATGCTGGCATCCAGAGAGATATGTCTGCAGTGACCCATAAAAGCAGTCACCCTCTGGAAGTAAGAGAATGACTCCATTTCACCGTCGAGGGGCCAGGATGGAGGAGAGTCAAGTTCTTAGCGGAGGGATGACCAGATCAGTGCCAGGATATAGGGAGAAATGCGTGACTGATAAAATCACAGCACAGAGCACAAGCTGGTGTGCTGGACTTGTCGATTTTTGAGCACCCTGAGTCAGCCAATTCAGTGTAGGAGGGGAGAATTTTAAAAGGGCGAGGCGGTTGGCGCGGGTTGTAGGAGATAAATGCTGCATTTTGGGCTCCCAGCTGACGAGGAGGGAATCGTTGAAGTCCAGATGGGAACAAATTAAAGCTTGGACAAGGAACTGAGAGGCAAGGGTCTGATTTGACAGATGTTGAATCCCCTGGTGAGAAAGGGTTGATTCAACAGATGCTACAGGATGTGTGGTGACTGCACCGTGCACCTCACTCACACAGTTGGCTCTCTTTAGTACCGTGTTTTAAATCGGACTGAAGTCACAATGTTTTTGTCGACAGTGATGAGGAAGGATGTTGACTGTATTCATATTGGTCGGAATACAATCAGAGCTGAGTATTTGTTGAATTTATGAGTGTCCGTTTTGAATAAAAAAACTAATACAAATATGAAACAAAGCTGAAGAATGAAAAAAACACATAATTGTCTCCGTAAGCACTCTGCGTTTTAGGTACATTTTTTTCGCAATGTGTCCCTTCTGTTTTCTCAATGGAGGGTGTTCTTCCTGTTCATGTAGATCAATGTGTTCTTGCAGCAAGATACATAATTTACATGTGAATATAAAATCAAAAACGTCTCGTATTTGTTGTTGTGTTTTCTTTCCCAGGTGTCTGATAAGTTTGCCTTCAGCTTGTTTGACCTGGACTGGGATGTATTCATGCAACATATTGAGGGTGCAATCAACAGAGTCCCTAATCTGGAGCAGACTGGCATCAAATCCACTGTCTGTGGACCAGGTACACTCACACACACACACACACACACACACACACACACACACACACACACACACACACACACATATGCACACAAGCACCACTTCCACAGAAAAACTTTTTTTTCTCCTCCAAGCATTTCTTATAGAATTATGCATTTCAGCAGGGAACAAGCAACTTTCATGACACATCTTCAATTTGACACATTCTAATTTAAAAGTGAAATGCATCCGTCTGTGAAATATCACATTCACCACTCCCCATACTGCCCTCGCTCATGAATACCTAAACTAGACACAGGCTATGTGTCATGTTTGTAGAAGAGATAGTTTGATTAGCTCAAGCCTGACTCCTTGTCCAGGCAATATCACCCTGCCCGGTTGGTTGAGCGAGCCGATCTGTAGCCATGCAGCCTGAAGAGTTTCAGTATTGAATTGGGATTTTTCATCATCATGGTGTGATGCAGCTGTTTGGAGCGTGTGAGAGTGAGTGATTTACTGTGGTAAAATAAGCCACAGCTGAAACAAACATTTACACAAATACACATATATAGACAGATGGAGGATAGAAAAGGAGGAAGGAAATGGAGAAGGAAGTCTGAGAAAGATGGAAAGAAAGAGCAAAGTAGCAATGGAGAAATGTAAAACTGGAGACATTGATAGAAAGAGAGAAAGATCATACACATGGATAACAACATAAGTAGAGACATATGAGGAGAGATGAAATGTAGGGAAACTATGATGGGAAGAAAAAACAAACTCAGATAAAATGATAGAGATAAAAAGCAGGATTTTATCAGAGCCCTGTTGTTGTTGTACTTACAGACCGTATGCCTCCATCTGTGCGCCTCGCTTTAAGCCTAGCTTTTGTTTCAAGTGTTGTATTTACATGTAGAGTACACCATGTTGAGCAATGAATTTTCATAGTGGGCTTACTGAGGCCTTGGCTGTTACCTTGGTGAGAGTTTTCCAGGCTGAATGGAGGAGAGCTCTCAGCCATGATCCAGGTGTTACGAGCACCACGAGAACCATGAGGAATAAGGTTGAAGGTTAAACATGTTTTCTTTTGGCATCTTCAGCAGATGATTAAACACAGCTGATGGACATCTTCCTGTGTGCTGTAATAAACAAGTGTGTCTGTGTATGTGGAGGAGAGTGAAGGCTTGTGTGTGTTTTTAGCCTCCGTGAGTGAAGTACTTGACCTCAGAGCTCCCTCTCTTTATGTTTAGTTCAGTGGCACAACTATAGTACTTACATATATATTTATGTGCTTACTGGGCTTTCTCTCTCACTTAATTAATTAGTTAACTAAAGATGCAAACGTTGATTTAAAAATGTTTTGCTACAGTGGAGGGAACATTTTTAATTCTATTGGAGCTTTTACACAAAATAAAATTATTATTAGGGGCAATGTTTCACCCCGCAGTTAGTTTCTGTATCCTGCATTTGTTTCCACTGTTACCTGCGTAGTTTCTCTCTCTGTCTGTTTTCAGAATCATTCACTGCAGACCATAAGCCGCTGATGGGAGAAGTGCCAGAGGTCAGAGGTTTCTTCCTGGGATGTGGCTTCAACAGCGCCGGTAAGTGCTGCAGGGGAAGATCGAAGGGAGAATGGGTGAAGTGGGTGGGCTTTTAAAGAAAGAAAAGAAAGAAACAGAAAGAAAGAGAAGTAAAGAGTGCATGATGAAAACGGAGAGAGTAAAAACATCTCCAGTCAAACTGTTAACTTCATAAACTTTACCTAAAACAAATGATACATATCACTGACCTGATGTGGAGTACTTTCAAATACTTCCTGGTTTAGAGCTTTCTCTTGAGGAAACTGAAATGATAGAGCCAGAGAGGTCAGAGGAATCCTTGAAGAAAGTAAATGGCAAAATAAAGAGGAAAAAAAAAACAAGTGAGGAGAGATGGTCTGAAGAGTGTTTTTCTTAGACTTTGACCCAGCGTTTGCCGATCGCTGTGGACATCTCTCAAGGCACAAATGAATAATGGAGTGCTTTTTGGACGCACACAAACACATGCATGTACAAACAACAACCCAGGTCACTCCATTACTTCACTCACAGATGAACTTACCTCTGACATTAGACAGAGGAGGAACGTGGGCATCTCAGCAATCTGAAAAACATAAATTGAGGGGGTGTAAAGGGTAAAGTAATCGCCATTAGCCTTAACAGACACTTGAGCAAAAGCTTTTTTTTCTGCATAAGAGAAAATGACTACAGGGTTGAGCTCTAGAGCTCTTATGACAGTAGCTTGGAGGGTGAAGAGAGGTTGAGTCCTAATGAGTGAACATAAGGTGGTTTCAACACTTATACATGACACAAAGACCTTCCCTCTGTCTTTTCTTTGCTTTAGAAGTCTAGTTTTCCTAAGTTTGTTATAGATTCTTGCAAATTGATTGTGAATCCTAACTGATCGAACACCTCCTCTCTTGCTCTCTTATTCCCCAATCACTTCTCCATGAGACACATTCTGATTGTAGGTCAGTTAGTTATCCATTATCAGGTTAACAAGGGCTCGTGCGCTTCTGTCCCTGAGCTGCTGGTTCATTTCATATCTCATACATTTTGCATCGTGCTTCATTCATTAGATATTAAACACTGCTGAAGGTGATTAAGCAATTAGTTTATCAGCAGAAAATTAATCCCCAGCGATGCTGATAATTGATTCATAGTGGCAAAGAAGCAACAGCAAAAGAGCCAAACATTCATCAGTTCATCACTGTAAATTTAATATCTTTGAGTGTGGGATTGTTGGTCTGACAAAACAAGTAACTGAGGACATCAGACATGACCTTTGGAAAATGTGATGATAATTTTTCACTGTTTTCATCCAGTAAAAGACTAAATGATTCATTTTTAAAAAGTTTTTAATGAAAATAATGCTTCAGCCTTTTTAAACAAATAAAAGCTGATAAAAGGAGATGGATAAAGTTTTACAGTCTCCTTGTCATTTAGACTGTTTTAAAGGGCCATGCTGGGACTGAGCTCATTGAAATGAACCCAGCGTCACTGATATCACACCTGGCAACAGTGACTTGATAATTAGGGATTTTCCACCTGCCATGCGCAGCAGGAATGGTCCATATGTCTTCAGCATGTCTGTCTTACACACTTGCCCTCCACCTGCGCGCACACACACACACACACACACACACACACACACACACACACACACAAACACAATAGAAACAGCCTCATCAAAAGAGGAGGGGAGGATGTCCACTTTTCCCTATGCTGTCTTTTATCCCCTCCTCTCTACATCTATCACTCCGTCGTCGCCCCCCCCCCCTTCTCTATGTCCCTCTGGCTAGAGAAAAGTCTTCTGTCCATTTGACTTCATCACACAGACCCACATGAACCACAGCTAATTTGGCTCCAGGCGAGGCAAGAAAACAAGGATAATTCATGAACCACAGGGTAAAAATTGACAGATTCACATTCAAAAAATTCCATCAGTGAGCGCTCTATAACTTTTTAAACCTTTGGTTTTTTAGTTTTGCTTGCTGGGGTTCATTTTGGTTTCCAAGCAATCAGTAAATCTTCTTACTTGACAAGTTGTATTTGTTGCCTGGCAACCTTAAGTTACTTACTCTTAGAGTCAAAATCATCACACTGAACTCTTAACTTGGAGTGCATTTATTTATTATGATTATGGTTCTTCAATTGCTTTTAACTACTGCACCTCTTACCCAGCTGCATCACTGTGTTGCTCATAATCACAATGATGAGCACCTTTCCAGGTATTATTGCTGGCTGAGGCTTCTTATCACATTATAAGGCACAGAAAATTGCCTGTATTTAAAGCAGTGTGCTGTGAAGGCTGAGAAAACCATTGGGCTTAGTGGCATAATGGTTTTTGTGAGGATAGTCAGTGACGCAAATGGAAATAAGACCTTATTCCCTCGTCTTGTTACAGTTACGCTTTGGTGAAGGATGTAGAGATAAATGGAAGGTGTGATGGTGATGGTAGCCCTAAAGAGGAGCTGGTCTGAATCCTAATGAAAAGAGGATGAAAAAAGCAGCAGTGAGAGCCTGAAACAAATTCACCTTTTTTTCTTTACCAGGCACAGTTTTGATAATGTGCAGGTGAGGAGATGACTAGACCTCACATTTACACAGCAAGTGTTTACACAGCATTTCAGTGACTACATTTAGCTTAGTCTGAGCTTGCTTCACATTTAAATAAGAGGAAAACAACAACAATTAAATGAATTGTTCAACATTTTTCAATTTGCTTTCTTTCCAATGGTGATTATGAAGCTAGTGCTAGCAGTCGGTTAGCTTAGCTTAGCACAGAGACAGGAAATGGGGAGAAACAGCTGATGTTTATTAGGGCTGCAACTAATTACTCATATTAGTTTTGCACACATAAGAGGAGTAACAATTTCCTCATGTACTGTAACTCCTAGCAAGATTTCCCAACACGCTGAACCATCTCTGCATTTATGCTAGCTTAGCGTCAAGACTGGAAGCAGGGGGAAATAGCTAGCATGGCTGGCTCTGTCTAAAGGTAGAAAATATTCTATACAGGAAATAAATCAAACAATTTCCATTACACAAACTAATATTGACTTTACTTTAACTAATTATTTACTCATTTCAGACTGTTAGAAAAGGGCCTCCACCATGAGGCTGAGCAGGCTCTTTGTTCAAGGAGGAAAAGGAAGTAGCTCAGGTAAACTGGCTTCCTTTATAGCCTCTGTGGTGGAAGGTGTAGGAGGGGGAGTAGGAGTAGGGGACTTCTACGATAGAGAAGAATAATTACAATTATGTGTGTTTTCTCCCTCTTAAAAAGCATCTTTTGAATTGCTAGCAACATCACTGTAAATGTCAGAAACGAGAGAGAGCAAATATCTAAAGATGATCTGAGAGCGATGCAGAAGAGAGGAGAGGGAATGATGGATAATGACATAGAAAAGAATAAATGTTTGCACGGCATAAAAGAACAGTAATAGAGTGAGACACCGATAGTGGGGAAGGCAAGGGGAAGTGCAAAGGCGGAGAGGAGAGATGACAAGATGAGTGGAAGCACGAGCATGAGGGTTCACACGCAGATACATGCTCACACATCAGCGTGGTTATCTTTGGTGACATTTATCAGTGCCACCTCGCCTTGCTGGTTGTCTCCACAGCATCTTGGGAGAACACAATCATCCCTCCCTGCTCACCCTCCTCTCTCTATCTCTCCACCCCTGCACCCACCCATCCATCCATCCATCCAGCCCGCCATTCCAACGTCCACCCAGGCTTGACCCGGAGCGACAGTGCCCGTGGACGAGTGGAGTGATGAGAGAGGGAGGGAGAGGGGACGCTGTGAGAGATGGAGATGGAGGGATGAAGGAGGGATGCAAGGACACAGCGTTCATGCTGTCGCATATTGATGTTGTGCGCACAACACATACAGGAGTGTGTACATGTGCACTCAACACACACACACATATTATATGCAAATTACCAGCAGCACAACACAAGAAGGGGGTTGCTGAAAGGGAGCAGCTCATTAACACAGCAGTTTTGGGACTGGATGGATAAAATATTGGATTGCCAGAGTTTGTTTGTTGGTCGAGGTTGAAATAAACAGAATGCTGCAGCCGTCGGGTACAGCTGATGAGGTCAGATTGCTCAGGGGCAGATGTGAGCAAGGGTCAAATGATGGAACAAAGGTCAAAACAATCCTCTGTAGATCATATGACATATACAGGCTGTGGCAGAGAACAAAAACTGCTTTGGTGCTCTTCTCTTCTCTTCTCTTCTCTTCTCCTCTCCTCTCTCCTCTTCCCTTCCAAATTAATGAGATATACTCGCAGTCCCCCAGACAGGCTATCAGTGAGAGCGAAGGGGAGAGAGGTCATGTTTTTTGTTCTCATTTCCCCAGTAGTGCTTGTGCAGTGGACCCAGTAATCTGTGAGAATCAGATAAAAACTCTGTATTTATTCTGCAACTAACAACTTCTTCTCTTCTCTGCCATTTTATCTGCTAAATAATTAATAAAAAACAGATTTACTGGTAGTGAACATAATCATTAGTTGCAATCCTAGTCCAAAACCCAAGGATATGTAATTAAAAATTATATTTAAAGAAGGATAAAAAAGGCAAGGGTAGAACCAGAAAACATTTTATTGATTGATAAATTGGCAAAAAAAAATCAGCTAATTTCTCATCAGTATTTCATGTGTTTTCTGTAAGGAAGTGAGTGTGATTAGGAGATACTGTTCATAACAGTTTCTGTGTCATCCTTTCTCTTTCTGTGTCAGGTATGATGCTGGGAGGTGGTTGTGGTAGAGAGCTGGCTCACTGGATCATACATGGCCGCCCTGAAAAGGATATGTATGGATACGACATCAGGTACATCACTACATACAAATACTGTGTAAAAACACACAAAGGTTATGAGCAGTGGACGTTCAGTCCACTCTACAAAGCCAAACATGGTTTTGAGCCTCCGATTTTATCAAAGGCCAGCCGGAACCAGAGTAGTAATGAAGTTTTAATGAAGTCTGAACGACTGGGACTTTTAATGAGCGTTAATCTTTCGGGTTCCTCTCCTTCCCGTCTCAGGCGATTCCATAACTCGCTGACAGACAACAAATGCTGGATCAGAGAGAGGAGCCACGAGTCGTATGCTAAAAACTACTCTGTGGTGTTCCCCTTTGATGAGCCTCTGGCCAGCCGCAACATGAGGAAGGACCCTTTCCATCAGGTATGGTGAGCGGGTTTTGATCTCCAGCGCAGGCGGTTAGACAGAAAGTTTCTTGCGGAGTTCAAGGAAACATCCCTAATGTGCTGTCTCTCCACTGTGAGTTAAACTCCTTTCAACTGTGTTTGATGAGTCATTTAAGTCGGGCAGCACAGGTTTAATTGGCAAAGACATCTCTTTTTTTCTACTATGCACATAACAGTGATTATTTTATAAACTGTAGAGAAGGAATGAAAAGCATGAATGATGAATGAATGAATGATTAATTCACTGATTGGATAATATTTTATATTATTAGACACATTTTCATTTTTTAGGGAACAGTAAAATTAGTAAAAACACAAATGTATAGAGGGATGAATGTGGATTTTTGTGCTAGGTTGACGGGTGTTCTTGTTAATTTTTCCATTATACATATACACAAGAAACAGCATGCAATATTTTTTGTCGTAATTAAACATCTAAAGTATAAGTCAACTAAAAGCAGACATATTCTCATATTCTAGTGCCTCCCCCATATTACTACATATTATCCCCAGATCTGATAAACATTAAGCCTAACCTTGGCTTTATCTAAGTACTTTCAGTTAGATAAGCAGGGCTTTCTGTGAAAAAGTGTAGGCAGTGTTCTGTATCTCTCAGGATTTCGACAGACAGTCACCTTTTGGCTTTTTCATAGCTGATAGGAAACTTTGTGGACGTGTATTGACGAGGTTTCCCAACATAGATGAAACCGGTTCACTTGTTTAAGTCACAGGAGCATTTCTGCTGCCGTATAACCTGACCAGTCATCTTTGATCACTTCCTATATTTTTAGAGGTTCTATGACTCACTCCTTTTCTCTTTTTACCCGTCTGATTTGTGCTCTTCTCTCCCTCAGCCATTCATTCTACTCTCTGTCCTAATTTTTTTTCTGTGTTTACCCTTCACTCGTTTTTCTCTCATCTGATATTTTCTCATTTTGACGTCGTCCTCAGCACAATTTCCTCCTCTATTCATCCAACTAATCTTTCTTACTGTGTGTTTCTCCCTCTTCCTCTGGTATTTGTCCTTGTTACAGTCTGTGTTTTGTGTGAGAGAAAAATAATTGCCGCTATTTCTTTCTCTCTCTCTTTAACCTCAGTGCCTGATTGGCTAATTGAGATGGTAATATGGTGATAGAGCAAATTAACATATATATTATTCTGCTGAAACCCCAGTTTGTAAAGGCTTGAGACATCCATGTGCATGACTGTACAGAGAAGACAGTGACTAGAGTACATCTCAGTTGCCAAAAATCAGGATTAGGTTGCAAATATAGAACCACAAGTGTGTGTACTTTCATGTATGTCAGTATTTTGCTAAGCTAGAAATACTGACGTCATCTCTCTCAGTATGTTAAGTTACCTGTCACCCTCTCATTTCTTATCTTCCCCTCTCTCTCCTCCTGTCTCCTCTGGACAGAACTAGAGGCAAATAGCTGATTCAGGCTCGTGCAGAAAGCAGTTTGCAGTGTAACTTATCGCCCAGCAGCTACATTTATTAATGTGATCCCTGCCAACATGACTATAAATGATACACTTAGCTTCAGTAGCCTGGTCCTGGATGTCTCTAAGCTTCCTTTCCCTCCTTAGTCCTACACAAACTCTTAATGGGCCTCGCTACCATATTTTATGCATTAATGACCCACTTAGCCGCGCTTTCCCACTCCAGACTTCATTTACCTTTAACTGTTGCAATTTCTACCCCTGCTCACGCATGCAGGCATTCTTTCAGAACCGATTACTGTCACACAAATTGCATTAGCAATGTTGTCGGTGTATTTTGTAGCTCATGTCGACTGCTTTCTTAGAACTTGTTTTATTTAGCTTCCCTGACACCTTTCATGCATAATTAAGCAGATTTCCCAAAGGGCTTTTTTTAAACAACAAAAAACAAGATTTTGTACTGAATGAGCTGAAAGACCAAAGATTGGCAGCATAAATGTTAGTGTCACTGTCAGGTCTCTATAAAATCAAGAGTTTTTCCACATTCACCCCACAGATCTGTACATTGTAGTACTGTTTGATGCTTTGAGTATTATAGGCATCAACTGACATGTTCACTTTTATTTTCCAGTGCAGTACAAACTTTTGTTCCCACAAATGTTTTTCAGCTTTAAACACTCACTGACTAGTTTTCAGTGAGTCATTGTCATAATATCAAACATATAAGCTGATGGACAGATTAATGTGGCAGCATGTAGTTTTATTTTTATCTATTGTCCTGTTCTACATCAATGTGGCATTCAAAGCACTGCTTTCATCACAGCCAACACAAAAGACCTTAATTTGCATGATAACAAGTGCAGGGTCAGCTATTATCATGTTACGGTTATTGTAATTATGGCATCAGATATTATGCTAGACAGCTACAGTATGGAGGACTTGAAAAGACACTGTTCTCAGGTAGTCAGGATGCATCTCGAAGGAGAGCACAGTCCCTGTGAGACTGGGTTGGTCCAATCCTCAGCTGCAAGCCCATTAGACCCCTGCTAATCACTCCTCGAGGGCCATCACCTAGCAACTAGCCTTCCTGCTGTTGGAGAGCCTCAGATAAATATAGGGGGAGGCAGAGCGAAGAAGGAAAAACACTGAAAAAGTATAATTATTATTTTTTAAATTAACTTTTGTTCACAATACTGGCTCTTGCTCCTGATCGTGACGACATGTGTTATGGCTAAGAGGTACTTAAGGGGTTTGATCAGCCAAGGAAACTGTCCCTGTGCAAGTAATGAGACTGTCTACTTTTAGGAGGCAACACAAGCCTATTTCAGACCACAAACAGGCCATCTCTGACACTGCTGCTCACACGTTTTCTCCACCTCGGTAGCACGGATGGTAAATATAGCTCAGTGTGGGAAGTTTTGGCAAGAGACAGCTAGCTGCCTGCTAGGAGGAGAGCATAGCAGAACATACCTACCAACTGTGGGCGACTGTCAATTTTAACAAGGAGGATGGTGAGCGCTGAAAAATCTAATTTCAACATGGTTCAAGAAATCAAGAATTAACAAGTGAACTATATTTGCAAGTTTGATCTAAAAAGAGGGTTTTACCATCACTTCTAATCAGTTCCTCCCACACATGATTCTTTTTTAATATTTAAGCAAGTTAATTTGTTTCTCATTTGTCATATTGAAATTAGTTTTAAAGCTGTGCTAATCATTATTTTTATATAGACAATGGATCAAACGACTGTGTGCAATATGAAAGCATTTACAAAACCACACAGAATCACCTGACTCTTCAGTTCCTCTCAGCTCTACAGACCGTTTTAGCATCTTTCAGCTCACTATTGTGCTGATAATCCCACGGTACGCTGCCTATGCAGCATGTCAGACAGACAAAGTTGGCAACTTGCTAGTGAACATAGTGGAGCATTTAGCTCCTAAAGAGATGGTAGAGACCAAAACAGAGCTAACAGAAAACTGAATATTACACTTTCTTTCCTCAGGTGGCCAGAAACATGGCTCCAGATAAATGCTAATGTGTCTTGTTGATGTGTAATGGGCGACTGTTTGTTAGCAAGTTCACTGTAACAACTTTATAGGGTGATGATATGCCTACCTTGTAGTTCTAGTTTGTTCTGCTGCCTACAGGTTACCCCCACAAAAATTAATTAATGCTGCTTAAAATACTCAAAAACCCATCTATGGTTGCTCTGTCAGTAGATGTTTTCACCTCTAGGTTGTTCTGTGATGTTGCTTAGGATGAGAATTAATTTATGACAATACAAATTTGTGAATTTTGTGAATATATACTTTTAAATTCTTGCCATTCGTGCAGTTGTCCAGTAAACACTGAATAGTAAACATTCTCATCTACCCTCCGTACTGATTTTACCTCTTTTGTTTGTGTGTATGTGTGTGTTTGTTTTAGGTGCTGACGGAGCAGGGCTGTGTATTCCAGGAGAGACATGGCTGGGAGAGACCTGGTTGGTTCAACAAAGACGGGCCTGCACCTGTGAGACACACACACTAACACCACACACACACATATTGCATCATAATTGTTGAAAGCGTGACACAAACAATTATGATGCTAATTTTCCTAAGGCTTGCTGGATAGGAACTGTTGGAACGGATTGACAGACAATAATGGACGACACTGACACAGTATCTAGCCCATTATTTTGTCCCTCTCTACACTTGAGAAACGATAATGACTAATTAGCCTCTAACTGTTTGTTTGCCATGTTATTACCAGGTTAAGACTATGATTACTAATAGGAAACTGCGTGTGAAGAATGTGAACTACAAATTACTAGCAATTGGGAAAGAGTACACCTTTGACTTCTCACATCGCGGCATGGTAAGACACCAGTGTGTGCATGAACATGTGTTACTGATTCATTAAATTGCATGCAGCCTTCCTCTTTTGTCAGACCACAATGGGGCAAAATTGAGGGTGGACAGATGGTCACGAACACTCTCTAAGCTCCCATAGGGCAGAGACACGTGTCCTCATGGGAAGCCATCAACCATGGACGGCAGACAGTGATGAGGGCGATCAGGCAGGTTTCTGTGGTGCATAGAGGGAGTTTGATGGGGGAGCACCAGACGACTCTGCAGCTATGATACACACCACAAGAGGAATGAACAGATGCAATGTCAAAAATCTTTCTGTTAATTTTTTCCTTTAATTTCACCACTGCTGTTGTGCCTTCAAGGATCAGGCTTGAAACATGTATTTATTCAGCAGAAACGAATTTTATATATTCTCAGGCTCTGTAATTGGATGTGTGTTGTGATTTTTTTTTTTTTTTTAACAGATTAAGGCAGTGTCTTTGTGTAGACATGGTGTGTGTGGTGTGACATGTCCTGCTTTGGAAGCTATCTCCCACTGGACCAGATGCCAGAAGGCGGCTGATTGGCTGTTTACTGCTGATGTCAACAAGCCGGGTCAGTCTGACTGCTGCCTGATACAAGCGCACACTTATACACACAAACACACACACACACACACACACACACAGACACAGACAGATGGGAGAAAAGATTGACAGAATGAAGAGGGCAGGCCATGGATAGAGGACTAAACAAGATGGCAACACATGAGAAAAACAGTCCTTCACAAAGGGTCCTAACGAAAAAGAATGCTATTGGTTGTGGGTAACCTGGGATCCATTTTAATATAAAGACATAACACCTGGATATAGCTCCATTCAATTTGTTTGCTTAACACAGTCAACTGCAGAGTCTTCTTCAGGCAATACCCACAGGGAGGAAAGGAGGATGTATGCTGTGCAGCAGTGACCGGTGACATCATTATCATCTAATCATAATCATGTACCGGAGATGAGAAACATAGATATGAAGAGACCTGATATACAGATGCTATATAAGCGATAGTGAAGAGATGGGTATAGGTATATTGAAACAGGAAGAAAAACATTTAAAAAGGAAAAAACTGAATGCTTGGGTTTATGTGTCACATACAAACAGATATATAGGCTGTAATGATGGGTACCGGATCCAGCAATGTTAAGGGTGACACTTACTAGGAAGTGTTAGGGCATTAGGGGAAGTTAGGATGTCTCTGCTTCATATTTTATCAGTTCTGACCATTAATTTTTGTCTTTCTCTTGTTAGACAAATTAAAACCTTTTGTAATTTAAGAGTACACTACTTCATCACATAGAATAACTAAAATAACATTACTCCGCTGATTTAAGAAGCGTACTCATGTAACAATGTCATTTATGGACATTAAAGAAAAAATAGAATTCTTGCTTGAAACGAGATATCGATGTCTTCTGTATCCGGCACCACTTTTACGTTACCAGTGTAGTCTCAGGCCTAGCCTCAAGCGAGATGAGGAGCAAGCTACAGGGGTCTAGTAAAGTTCGCTAACTCCTAACTCCACAGCCTCAGATTTTTTTATTTTTCAAACATATCACTCAGCAGGGAGGCTGACTCCGTGACATAGCGAGACAATTATCAGGCTTCACCAGCCACTCTGGAGCCAGAAGACTGAAACAATTTTTCATGTGAAATCAGGAGGTTGCCGCTTTCAGTTTGTACAGCCAGCAGTGTTAGGCAGACACCCAGGAATGGATTTACTGTGTGATGCTTCTAAATGCAATATTGAATTAATTTTCTGTAGCCTCTTTGTTGATTTCTTGTTCAGACATCTACTTCAACTTATGAATCACATTCACTAGGACTAGCTTTTATCTCTATGCTCTATGATAGCTTCTCAAAAGCTGTCTTTTTAACGTGGTAAATGATGCGTATCCGACCTTGCTCTTAAGTCTTTTGTCGACCACTCTCTCTTTCTCCTTCCACATCTCAGTATACAGTAATTACAGGGGCCGTAGTTGCTGGAGAATATTTAATGCCCCAGCAGATAGCTTATACTTGCAGACCTTTTCTTTATCACCTGTAACAGTATCATCAATCGGAAGGATAACTGAGTGTCCACATATTAGCATGTCTGCACGACTAGCTTCAACTCCTCCGGCCAATGGATGACAGACATGTTATCATTTATGTCCTTGTAATTAGATACAGAATTCATTCATTAGTAAATTATTCAGGATGTCTTCATTATGAATATCTTTGTCAAGTGGTGTTCTCAACAGCCATTATGCTTTTTTTTAATGGCATTCATATTTACTGACTGTTTCCGTGGTAACTGTTGCTCAAAGGCGAGGGATTCTACATGTGGTCAGGCGCGTGTTTCCCTGGAGGCAGGACTGTGTGACTGCCCTTAAAACAACAAAGTTGTGATACCTTGAGGTTAATAAAAATTCATGTATTCACACATGAGGGTGCAGGAGGCACACACACACACACACACACACTACCAAAGCATGAAACTGGATTACTCACAAGAACTGGTTTACAGGGAAGTTCGGCCTCAGTTTGGGTTCATTTTATGTTTCAAGATTTCTTATTAAAACTTGGTTCAGAGACTAGCACTAATTGGCCCTGATTATGCATAAGTATTAATTGTTTATGTGTGTGATTCGACCCTGTGTATACCTGCATGCTGAATAAAGAGGGAGGGCCGAGGCCGACTGACAGTGAGCAGACTGGGGCTGGTGCTGCCAACCTGCCTAACTTAGAATCAACAGTGAGAATCTCTGCGTGTGTGTTGTTTTCCATTTCTCTGCTTTATATTATTTATATCCTGTTATGCTCCTATGTAATTCCATTCCATCCTGTTGTGTTCTGTCATTTTAACTATTTGACATTTTACTCCTTTGGAGATATATCTGTCATTCTGTTGTATCTTATTTTTGGATTTATTATTCGGCTTTACCTACTGTTTATTGTTCTCCCAGATATCTATCAATACTGCTGTATTTATCCACTCCGTTCTTCTGCCTAATATTCTTCTGTTTTATTCTGTTTTCTCTATGATGGAAATCATTTGCCATTCTACTCCGTTTAAAATCTTCGCCTATCCTCTATCTTTCTATCATTCTGACGCATCTGTAGTTACTTTTCTGTGTGTTTCTCATTCATCATTTTATGGGACAGGAGTCATTGTTTTAAATTATAGCCCCATCTCTAATTGTCTCTCTTTGTTAATAGCAGCTGGTATCATCCAGGTACTAAAGATCAGAAAGACTAATTCAAGTGATGGCATGTTATAGTAGCTGGGAAGCAACAGTTCTAGTTCCGTTCAGTTCCAGTTAAAGTTACAAGTGCTCCATTAATTATGGAGTCTTTGCACATCCTCTTGAATACATCAACAAAAGGCACTTAAGGTAACACGAATTCAATTTCTTAAATTTGCTTAGAACTTGTGCATTTAATATACATATAACCTCTGTCATAATTTCTTTTGTTATATATTTTTGATGTAGCTATGAATTCATGTGCTGTGTCTATCGTTTGTTGTTGCACTTGAAAGTTTTCTCTCAGCTGTTACTTGTCTGATGTGTCATCTGTCCATAATGCCTCCAAGCGCCAACAACAGCAAGGCGGAGCCATTATGTTTTCAGGTTGTCCGTCTGTACTTCATCCCGATTTCGTTGAGTGGGATATCTGAGAACACCTGGAGGGAATTTCATAACTAACCATCATTGACTCAAGGGATGAACTGATCAGAATCTGCTAATCATGATAAAATTACATGCAAATATTTTATAGGATAAAATGATAAAGTGATGACATTTATTATCCAAAAGGTCAAAGGTCGAAGCTTCACTGTGAACATTAGAATGTTCTGCAAACACTTATCTGGCGTTGTTAAAATACCATAACTCAGAAACAGAGGGGACATTGCTTATTATAGTTCCTGCAATTTGTCCTGTTTGGGGCGGACATACAACCCTGGGCTGTAATTCTAGCCATTTCTGTCTCCTCCCTTAATCATTTCTTTCCTCCCTACCTTTGCTCGAAGCGTCGCGTGCTACCTGGCCGCCGGGCGGTGTAGCAGAACATAACTGGAACCACATCCGAACAGTTCTTCAGGACAAAGGGTTCGCGCAGCTGACAGACCACTCGAGGTTTGTGGGGATGATCAGCATCAAGGGCAGAAGGTGGGAAAAGAAAGAGGAAGGGGAAGGAGGAAGAAGGCTATGAATGAATGGAGACATTCTTGATTTGCCTACTCGGGTGAAAGGACAAAAGGAAGGGTGAGTGAGGAGCAAGAAACGGAGATGAGGGAGAATTGGAGAAAAAGAAGAAGGTAACTGATTGGTCTAAAGATGGTTACGATTCACATCCTGGACACAAGAGGTGGGGAAACAGAAAAAATGAGCTGTTGGATCAATAGAGGGAGAGAGGAGAGTTAAGCAGTGGCTTTTCTCAAGAGCATGTAAGTGTGTGCAGGACAAATGGACTGAAAACAGGAGGCGACGAAGTGTCAAGGTTAATTCTGCACTTTAATATGGCTGTGAGCTGTTTCCATGATGCTGGAACCCTGCAGTTAAATTAAATTCAAATCTATTTGTACCATCGAGGACAGATGATGATAAAGATCTGAGCACTCACTTTTATTCAACAAGTCTACACTGTAGGTTAGAGTTCATGGGTACAAAGTGGTTTTGCTTGACATGACCTGGGACTGACATCTATATCTAGTGGAGTCCATCTTTTAAAATATATAGGCTTATTGTGGCGACCAGCGACTCCTAAAATAAATGTTGTGTGGTTGAATGGTGCAAGTTTTCAAATCTAGATGTTCAAATAATTCCAAGTGAAAAAAACCTGATCTCGGACTCGCGCTCAACGAATTAAACTAATAATATTATATTTCCACAAAAACTACAGCATTATCATTGAAGTATGTAGCCTCACAGTAATTTGGTAAAATTCAATCAAGCTCTGCTTTTCTCCCAGTCTCAGAGTTCACGTGTTAGAATGTGGTCTGATGTGTATTACATTTATAATATGAAAGAATCACGTCTCCTCACCTTCACTTTGTCTGTAAGCTGGTTCCTAGATAAACACAGTGACTGTGAAGGACTAGGTGTCAAAAACTCTGTTTAGGAAATGTAGAAATTTTATATTGGGTCTCAGCAAGTACATGGCTTTGCAGAATTTTAAGTTCAAATCCCTGGTAGCGAAGGCAACCAGGGGTTGAAGATTTGGCAGTGACGATCTGACTATGAATGCCATCAAACACTGGGTGTATTAATGAAAGTGTGTTATTAATAGCTAACTTGCCTCAATTCGTGTGCGCTGCAGCTGTGCAGGGCAATAGAGAAGTCTGCACTGAGGGCTGCAACTAACAGTTATTTACATTTCTTGATTGATCGATTAATAGTCTTGTCCACAGAAATTTTAGAAAATGGTGCAAAGTTTTCACATCACAGATTTCTGGTGTCCTCAATATATATAAATAAAAGATACAGAAAGCTGCAGATCAAGTTAGCGGGTTGAACTAGTAGATGGATCAACAAACACTAGTCTGGACTTGGTTTGGGTCAAGTGCCAGGATTTAGAAGGTGCGATGTAAAATGCATCACTACCCTTAGTGGTCTTGTTTAATTAATAGGCTGTTTTTTAAATGTAGGCCATTTAGATATTTGCTGATAAGCCCAAAACACATCTAGTAATACCTCCCCAGCCCTTAGTGTTTTAAAATATTAAGATATTATTTTTGCCATCTTATGCAGTTTAACACAGACACAGTTCGTCTGTGAGATGCCATATTCATGGGTTTTTCTTCTTTTGCAAAAGAATTTCTTTATTTTCTTCTTCATTGGCATCTTCTTCATTTTTCTCTTCTTTCAGTACTTCAGTACACTTTCTCCCCAAGGTTTTGTGATTCTGTAACTCAGTAATTAAATTACTAACCTAAACTGTCCTGATATTTCTTTTTCATCCATCAGACCCATCATCCTCCCCTGATTTCTCGTGCACAGGTGAAAATGGTGCCTCACATTTGGATATGGAGGTAGTCAAGCTTGTCACTTTCTTCTTCCCAGTTTTCCTTTGTTCTTTGCTCCAAAGGCAAGCAGACCTATAACCTCTCCCAATCTCCTCTCTGAACCCCGTCTATCTTTTGCTGCCCCTCTCACCTCCTCTTCTCCCCTCCCCGCCCTCCATCTTTGTTCTTCCCTCTTAGCAGCAGCAGGGTTAGGCCACTCTGTTCTCTGTGTGGGCTGTGTCGATTTCTTCTACTTGAAATTTCTCATCCTCTGTTCTCCTAAGTTTCTTCTCTCTCAGTCACTGCTGTCTCTGTAGGTCTTATCAGCTCTCTGTCTCCTTTCCCTCTCCTCCCATTCTGCTCAGTGAGTCTATTCTCAGTGTCCTCTTCCTTTTTCATATTTTGCTTACCAAAGCAAAATCAGTGTGTCACTGGCAGCAGTAAACCTGTGTGTGTGTGTGTGTGATTATAGATACACACAGAATAGGATATTGATTATGGAGCTGATTGAGTTTTCTTGAGAATCAAAGCACACTCGGCTTCTGAGTGTCTGTGTTCATCTGTGGATATTTCTAGTGTGTGTCTGTATTGTCAATAACATAATAAGACGGCATCTCCTGCACCAACACTGTAATGATTCTCAGCTCCTCCTGATTGTTTCTGCCACATATGAGGAACTGCAGAAAATCAACCCTCAATGCTTGGGTCTTATGAGCAAATTGATCTCTTTAAAGCTTGAGGAGGGAGAAAATTACAGCCTTTATGGAAATGCATTGTCTGTGTTTTCCTTCCCAGAGTAGATGTGTCATTCAAACTCTCTGGAGGAGGAGTCACAGAACACAGATTCTCTCTCCTTACTGACAGCATGCGAAGGTGAAACTGGTGCCTGCTCGGTTTGCTATCTTATAACTTGTACCTGTAATTACCTAGTAAGAGAGCCCTGTGTGTGTGTGTGTGTGTATCCATCCTCTGATCCACTATGACCACATTGAAAGTGGCAAATCAAACAAATTAGTGGTTCAAGGCCAACACACCACACACTGATCATTCACTGATTATATATAGCTAATTGGCCTTGCTCTTGGGCTCTTGAGTTCAGTGAACAAAGCCTTTGGAGGAGGAGAGACAGAAATGAGGAGAAAGAAGCCTGGTAAATATCAGCCTGTACACCCCAAAATTTAATGCATACACATGTATATATGCAGAAATATTTATTCATATAGTTATACCAACTATACACAATTTCATGCGACCACATCAGTTGCTTATTTAGAAAAAAAAAAGGACACCTACAGATATACAACCATGTACTTTTTAAAGGTAACCCAAACCTTTCTAAATATCTTCCAACCTAATCTCTACCACTGTTGCAAAATATCTCCCAGAAAAGGCCTCTGGATTGTATTCTCTACCTGCCCACTCACAAACATGCAAGTGTACAAGTAGCAAAGTAAGCTAAACTTAGTTCTTTTCTGTTGACTCATCTGTAATATTGATTTTTTTTTGGCGTGTGTGTGTGTGTGGGCGTGTGTGTGTGTTACAATGAGGAGAAGGAGGGATGTGATTTCCACAACAAATATAACATGTACAGCTTATTCCAAGTTTTGTAGTAATTTCTCGAAATATTTAAAATTTAGATTTAAAAAAGCAGTGTTAATATTCTTACTAGTTCTAATTGTTAGTTGTGATGAGGGAACACACCTGCCAGTTGCAGAATGTAAATATGAAAAATGTATCAACCCGACGCACACAACTAACTGGCACAGTTAGTTTTTCTCACGTTTTCTCTTTCTGTACGTGGGAGAGTACTCCAGGAGGTGCTGGACACAGACCTGGTAGCGAAAGTTTCCCTTTCTCTACCACAAGTTGTCAGTGCAGCAGGACATCAGGTGAGAACACATACTCTCTCTCCACACACACACACACATATACATACAGTACATTAGCCTAACAGCTAATTTCTGCAGTGGTGGATAATGATACGTTTGTCAGCTTCAAAATAACCCTGTCATTGCTAGTTAAATAAAAATTTGTTAATTAACAAATACGTTATGCAATCACACACTGTTGAATGAAACAGATTTATTATTCAAAGGCTCAGTCAAGATCGTAGCCTGCGTGTGGGACAGACTGCATGCCTCAAAAGCGTCCTTTGACTTATGAGATGAAAGATGTCAAGTCCTGTCACATTTTTGTGTTTCTCTACCTCTTTCTGTCTTCTGTCTCTTTCACTTCTCCTCCTGGGTCTAGCAACTCAAAACTCAAAACATAGTGCTGTTATTTATAAGCACTAGAAATCATATATTTACACTGTGGCTGTTGATCAGGAAGTAAGTGGGTTGTCCACTAACCAGAGGTCGGTGGTTCAGTCTAGCTCCTCCAGTTTGCATGTCCAAGTGTCCTAGGCAACTACTACTGAACCCCCAGTTTACCTGATGGTTATCAGATAGAGAGGTGCTATGTACTGCAAGCATGTGCATGTGAATAGGTAAATGTGACTCTGATATGGACTTTAAATTGGTCGTGGGACTGAAAGAGGTGCAGTTCATTTACTTAAATACATTTACGGTAATAATGGTAATAGTATTAGTAATGGTAATAAAGGTATGCAGGCTCGGCTTCTCGAGTTGACCTCTACAGTGTTTCTGGCCTCAGATCAAAAAGAGCATGCTGTACCGACACATGCTGCAACACACATATGTCCACACACACACACTTGCTCCGTCTTGGTCGCTCTTGCATGAATTATGCAACGCTCCAGTGATTGCAGTCAGCATCTTCTCACAAGTCTGCAGGAGTGTGTGTGTGTGTGTGTGTGTGTGTGTGTGTGTGTGTGTGTGTGTGTGTGTGTGCGTGAGAGAGAGAGAGAGAGAGAGAGAGAGCGTGCGCGAATTGTGTGCTGTGTTCCAGCTGGTTGTTGGCCTTGTCTGGGTGACATTTTAATGGCTGCACTGCTGCGAGAACAGAGCTCTCTCTCACCTCTGCTCCTCCTTAGCTCATTAGGCTCTCTCTCTCTCTCTCTCTCCCTCCCTCTCTCTCTCTCTCTCTCTCTCTCTCTGTGAGTGCGCTGGCATGCATATTGTCATGTTTATATGCATTTTTTGTGCTCACGTCTGTGCTGCGTGCATCTGTGTTTGATGCCTGCCTGGTAAATCTGTGAGTGACAGTGTCCACGAGGCATCCGTGTGTTTCTGTGTGTTTTAAGTTTGTCGCCTGCATATCTGGTGTAGTGTGTACTGTGAGCGGAGCGCAGGCCTACATGTATTGTCCTCCCCAGTGTTTCATGGTGTACATATGGGGCCCAGGGTGATCCCTAGCCAGCCAGATGGCCTGGCTGTCATAGCACCCACTGGGGAAACTGTTGGGAGTTGGGAGTTTTTTCTCCTCATTTTTCACTCTATCCCACACACTCACTTACTTCCCTTTTCCTCCACAGCTTTCCCTCATCTCTCACACATATTTTTTGCATCCTGACCATTTTGGTATTCGCTAGCCTCGTTGTTATTCTCATATTGTGACTAGAACAGCCTGACAGATGCAGGAAGACTTTAAATTCAACAGAAATAAACTCTAGTCTTTAAGTTTGAAATTAAAAACAGTAAGTAGTCCCATCTGCATGCATTGCATTAGTGCTGAGTCCTTTAGCGCATGTGCATGCTAGGAAAAAAAATACACGGAGATAGTTTGTGTCTGCAAATTTCTGAACTGTGTTTTCATCGATTGCCAATATACAACAGAGAGAGGCTCTAGTTGTTGGTAATGGTTCCAAAACTGCTAGGTAGTTTACTACAGCAGCACAGAGATTTCCAGGAGATGACTTTCTGTGTACACTCTCTGGTGGAAAGACAATTTTTTTTTAGATGATATCTATTAAATTGAGGTCTGAAGAAAGCTGAGGAGGCTTGTGCTCCTTACTCCATTTAACCCTGTTTGTGCTTCGTTTCCTTAAATCTTTACGAAGGAGTTGTTGGGTCAAGCGTTACCATGACCAGTATTTATACTGGACAAAATTATCAGAATAACACCCAGGTTGACAAGAACTTTACCTTTTGATTTGTGGTGTCTCCTTTCCTACCCTCAGCAACTCTCAGTCAGTCTCTACCTCTTTATCTGTGCTGTTTCTCTATTCTATTTTCTCTCTAACCCTGCTCCTTCCTTTCTTTTTTTAAATCTCTTTCAGGACTGAAAGCATTTTGGCCACAACATTCATTTCTAAGAAGGAGATTACAGTTTCCCTGCTTCCTCCTTTGTGTACCTTATCTTATCCTTGCATCTATCCCATCTCATTCTTTTCTGCTGCTTTCTGGCTGTTTGCTTTTCTCTCTTCAGCAGCAGCAACAGCAGCACATTGAAACTGCTGTTGGTATTAAAATGCATGACAAGTAGAACTGGTCCTTGAAGATGAAGAGTGTGTGTGTGTTTGTGCAAGAGTGAGCGAGCACAAGCAGAGACGTGGCAGCCCGGTCCTCTGCTCGCCTCTCTCCAGCTCTCTAAGCCTCCTCTCTGCTCCTCTCTCGTCCAGGTGCGAGCCATGCGTCTGTCATTTGTCGGAGAGCTCGGCTGGGAGCTGCACATTCCCAAAGACTCCTGCCTCCCAGTCTACCACGCTGTTATGGCTGCCGGTGCAAAACATGGCATCATCAACTCAGGCTACAGGGCCATCGACTCACTCAGCATAGAGAAAGGTAACTTTGAATAAGAGGTCATAAAAAACAAAACAAAAAACTAACCCTAACATTCAAATTCAGCTCAGGTTACAGGCTAAATGAAATGTAGCCAGTCAATGAATTGAACCTGATCCTCCTCTTCTCTTTGTCAGGGTACAGACATTGGCACGCTGACCTCCGCCCAGATGACACACCATTGGAGGCGGGGCTAGCCTTCACCTGCAAACTGAAGAGTTCAATCCCGTTCCAGGGTCGTGATAGGCTGGAGAAACAGAAGGAGGAGGGGCTGAGGAGGCGTATTGTCTGCTTCACCATTGATGAGTCAGTAAAACATTTCTGTCTTTTTCTGTAAAATTTGTGTCCAAAAAAACATATAAAACATTCAAAATATTTTACTTCATTTAAATTCTGAGATGTAATTCCACCATTTCTTTGCTGTCCAGTGAAAATCTAAGGACTGATTGGTTTGCTTTGATTGTGATTATTAATATTTAATAGTCAACTGTGGGGTTACATCCTCTAATGGGCTCAGAGAATACTAGAAACTTTGGGTTTATGAAGCCAGTTATACACAAAAATGCACTACTGTCAAACTAAAAATAAACATTTTTCTCAGCGTACAATGAGTTTGCATTTTACAGATGCAAGTTTACCCAACAATAGCATTTAGCTATCATGAAAACATTGCTTTTTTACATAGAGGAGATGCTATTAATGTTGTCATATTCTGTATGGGCCCGACAGTCCTGATTAGTGTGAATGTGTGTGGTTGTGTTTATGTGAATGAGTGTGTGCAGGAGAAAGGCTACAGTGTGTAGTCTAACATCTCTCTCTCTCTCTTTCTCAAAGGAAAGTACCGATGTTCGGTCTGGAGGCCATTTTCCGTAATGGAGTTCCTGTTGGTCACCTACGGCGTGCTGATTACGGATTCTTCATCGACAAAACTATTGGTTATGGATATATCCGCAACCCTGATGGAGGAGTGGTAATATTCAGGGTTTTTTTCTGGGCTGTCTTTAATATTTTGTCACTTGGTCTCATGTTAAACCTCATTTTTCTTGAATCAAGAACATGTTTTACCAGCAGGGCTAAAAATTGTGAGCTGGTAGGATCATCAAGTGAGTCATCAGTGTTTTTGTGTGTTGCTCTCCTGATAATAATACAGATGCACACACCATAACAGATGGAACATCAGACTGAATGATGGATGCAGCAAGAGAGACACAGAGAGTTATTGGTTGAAGTCGTTTGCTCAAAGGCAAAGAATTTATTTTTTTTAATTCTGGAAAATAGAGCATCATCCTTCTGTGATTTGACAAGTATTTAGATCTGTATCTCTGAGTAGGTGCTCAACAGACACACACATACTTTGTGTCTGTGTGTGTGTGTGTGTGAGAGAGTGTGCTCATTTGTTTAATATCCATCCCGGAGTCGTGACCTGCAAAACAAAGCGGATTGACCGCTGGCTTCGTCGAGCACTTCAGTTTGGAAATGCACTCACACAAATGTGAACATGTGCACACATACAGACACACACACACACACAAACACACACACTGCTGAAGTCAGTGATGTGATTGTTTGGGATGTGCTCTGTGTAATACTGAGTGACAGGAGGCCAGATCCCACATACCTGTGTGTGCGTGTGTGTGTGTATGTGTGTGTTTGTGTGGAGAACGTCTGTTCTAGTGTCTGCCCCCTTCTGTATGCTTGATCTCACTTGGATTTCTTTTCTTGTTTTCTTTCTGTTTGTGTCTCTGGTTTTCACACTAGATTTAGTGATTACATCAATTATGTATTTTTTTTCATTTCACCATTTCACAGCCCTGTGGGAACACCATTAAAGTCAGACCGAGTTCTGTCATGCATCAGTGGTGTAGTGAGTGTTTCCTGAAAACGAGTACTGTATTACTTGTGTAAAGTGAACCAAATGATGATGGGCAGATGGCGATTAAAGTAAGTTCATTTAAGTCACAGTAAAACAGCAGTCAGAGCATCTAAAGGAGCTATTTGTAAGTTTTGCAGTCACTACATAGCCACTGTTAGCATTAACAGCTGTTTACTTATCAGCATCAACCTGCATCCCTTTACTCGCCAAGAGCTGTCTCCAGCAGGGGAAGGCAAAGGCAATGTTTTGCATCTAGTTCTATCATTTGTTTTCTCCTATAGAAGTTAACATGCTAACTAGCTAGCCCCAGCCCCTGTCTCATCACTTTCCAATAGCAATTCACTGTAGTGTCCACACTGCCCTGAAGAATTACCGCTGCACAGAGGCGTATTCTTACCTCTTGTCTTGTAAATGCAATGATTCCTGAAGCTCTTGCCAAGCAACCATCAACACCACTCAGCAAGAAACCACACTTGGTAGCAGTGAAAACGTACACATAGCCCTTTTAAACTTCCATAATGTGAGTTTCCAAGCTTTTAACTAGCTGGTCACCCCAAACCAGTTTCATTTGAATACATTTATGTATATGTCCCTAAGTTCAAGAAGAGTCATTAAAATATTTTAATGTTTCACAGGAAGAGAAAAGAGAGGCATTTTATATAAAACATGTAAAAATATATATTATTTTCACATATATTTGGCTTATACCAAGAGATAACTGAACAGTTAACATAGGGACACAGGATTAGAACTTGGAAAATGTATTTTTATTTCACTGTCGTTATGCTTTGATTACTTAATCTAAAGCAGGGTTGCCCAAAGTGCGGGGCCTGCTGTGATCTGAGCCCCAGGTAGTTATCTAATCAAAAAGCAAACTGGCATTTAATACGTTTTTAGAAAGTTAATGAATGCTCTTCATGATTTGTGGCTGATCTTTTTTTGGTTAAATGAGTAAGCACTGCTATAATAAGACCACCTGATTAAAGATTGGGATTTAAAATAACATTAACCCCATGTTCACTTTAGAAACCTGATATCAATTTGTATCTCACCAGAATTCAGGGGTAGCAGGAGCATGCTGCAGGGCTGCCATTAAAAAATCAGGGACTGGGAGGAGAGAGTAGACATTTTAAGCTGGAATGAAAGCAGCTATGTTCCCGAATAAGGTTGTTAGCTTGATGCAGACTTTGACCACAGTGCTGTTCCCTCTAAACCCTTCATCATGGAAGTAGTAAAAACTAAGTGGTGATGAGAGAGAGAGCTGTGTGTGTGTGTGTGTGTGTGTGTGTGAAAGAGAGACAGAGTGACAGTTCAGTGGGAGAGCTGCGGGGAGGGAAAAGGGAGTCAGTCAGTGAAAATTAGCTCCCTGTGTTATGAGGGTGCTGACGTTGACTCATGAGTGAATGCATTGCTTTCAGCGTTTTATAACTCCTGCGACGTTCTCTCGAGTCAAATGTGAAGGCAGTAAAATTGTCCTGTTCTTGAGTGCTGTGGCAAGAGTGTGGATTAAGTGGCCATCTCATTTTCTCTCTCTGTTCTGTCTATTTTCCGCCATCTCTTCGCCTCGCCTAAAATTTAAATTCCCTCCTCTTTACTTTTCTTGCTTATCTCCCTCTGACGTTTTATCGTTGCTTCATGTTTTATCCCATCTCTCTCTTTTCCTTTCTTTATCAGGTGAGTGCCGATTTCATTAAGAGCGGCGAGTTTACCCTGGAGAGGATGGGAGTGACGTACAAGGCCAAGGCCCACCTCAAATCTCCATTTGACCCTGAGAATAAACGTGTCAAGGGCATCTATGCTTGAGAAGGACGGTAAATGTAAAAACCGAAGCAAAACACACTCTGGTTGGATAGTGAGGCTGAGAGAGGTGCAGCTGATTTTCTTTTTTACGCACAGGTGCATCTTTTTTAGTCTTTACTTTCTCTGTCAAGTACTAGTCATCTCAAATGTTGATCTTTTTATTCAGATTACATCTGTGATTTGATAGAACTGCAGAGGCTGTGGTGGAACATACACTCATTGTAAAACTTTTTATGGACGATCTAAAATCTGTACCCAGATGTTAGAGGTGCTGAGCTGAGTCGGTTAAGAATGTTTTGTTGCTGTGGGTGCAGTCCACGTTTTTATGCCCACTCTGTACTTGAGAGTGTCTTGTGAATGCTCCCGTGTGACTAGTATTACTATGAAGACAAATTCAAGAGGTAAACCTCCACTAATCAAATAAGTTTTAATGAAGCACTAGCAGCCAGCATAGCAGTGAACCTGATTCATTACCATGATTATAAGTATGATAGTAATGTTTTATATGAAGCACAGATAACTGTTGCCTTTGTGACTAAAGCACTTCTAATAGGGGTAAAAGTAATGGTTCCAGATATGTGTGTGCGTGCGCGCTTTTACTCAAATTAAATATGATAAATTCTTAATTAGTGGCCAGAGCATTTGTGTACTTTAGCTGAAGAGAAAACTAACTTAATTCTAATTTTGCCCTCAGAGCACAGTATATTTTAAAATATATAATATAATGTAGTGCTTGTCCTAGGAGGCCACAGAGTGCTATATGAGGGAATACAAGTCTTCTCAAACTACACAGTTGCCCTACAGGCAGTTGGAGTCACATTACAGTGACTGATGTTTGTGCTGATAATAATGACTAAACAGAGTTTTACCTGCTCATGTGGTATCTAAATCTGAGGCAGACAGCCTGAGTGTTGATCAGAGTTGGAGGGAAAGGAAGAAAGAAACACCCCAAGGCACAATGTACCAGCAAGAGACAAAAACACTGCTGAAGAAGAATGACAGAAAAAGACAACAGTTATCAGAAACCAGCTGCTAACAGATACAACCCCTCCGTTTCCTGATCCGCCCCCATGTTACCGTGCTCTGCAGTGTTAATCTGCTTTCGCTGCTGTTTGCAAACTTTACACTCTTAGTTTTGTTTTTTAAACAGATACATTGTTCTTTAATGAGGCTATGTGCTGACAATTCATACGTGCGTAAGAGCTCCCATTTGTCTTGTTTCGCTGTTGAATCAAACACAACATTTTGTGCAGTCTGCCTCACAATAAAGCAGTTCAGCGGGCATTATCACATCTCCTTTTTTATAAGAGAACCTTAACTGTGAAGTGTTTGCAGGAAGCACCACCTGAGCCTCATTAATGAATATTCAACCTCTGTGCAGTGGAGTAGCGAGTAGCATAGTGGGACTGTACTGCAGGGCTCATGTAATGATACTGTGGAAAATCAACTGCTAATTGTGCCGAATCAACTACCTGAGTCAGTGGAGAAGCCTTTGAGTCTTCACATTTGAAATCTATGGTGCCTGTACACATATACTGTGTGTATATACATAAAGAACTGCAATTAAGTTAGCTAGCTAGGTAGCTGCTGGTTTCTGTGTCAACAGGTCCGGGTCTGAATGAAAATGTCTTACTTTGCTTTCAGTCTTAACAGAAAAAAAGTGTGACTTAAACAGCAAAAAGAGAAATCACTACTTTAACTCCCTGATAAGTGATTCATGTATGAAATACAGGTGCTGGTATGTACACTAATTGAAGATGTTTTGTTAATTTTTTGTTTACAAACATTGTTTCCAAGTCAACTACAAAACACAGGTATATAGTTTTTGTTTTTATAGTTTTCACCTTGCCACTTAGAATTTGATTATGGATGATCTTTTCCATCTTTGTTTACAGCCACTTACATTAACGCTGTTGAGGCCAAACAGAAACCAAAGCTCACCACACACACTATGCAAACAGCAGCCAAAAAAAAAGCGGGTCGAAGTAGAGGAAGGCATTTGTATGTATAACTACTACTTTCCTCTGAGATGTGTGTCGCTGCACGTTCAGCACAAAATGTTTACTAATGTGGAGTGATTCATTGATTCAGCCCAGAAGGCCATTAATCATTGAAATGGTTGTTTGCAGGAGTAGCTTAGCTTAATAACAAGATTTATATGGGAAATGTGAAACACTATCACTACTGGTCCTCTACCACAGTGGGTCTAGAGGTTTTTTTCCAAATTCATTTTATATCATTTCTCTCCTTCCTGGAGTGTGACGTGAATATTGCAAAGCCTTGGTGATTATAAAAGCAGGTGGAATGCAAAAAATATTAATTTCTCATGCTGAGGTTTTAAGTATGGTTCAAAAAATTGTGCATCCTTGTTACTTTTGTTTAACATTTTGACAAGTTTAAAGAACAAAAATGATCAAATTATGAACCTAATGTTAAGCTAGACTCATTTATTCTGTCCAAAGCGATTCATGTTTTAATAAATACCTTTTTAACTGCCAACATTTTTGTGACATTTCTTATTTAACACACAGAAAATGATGCAAGGACACACAGTATGTAGCAAAAGAGTGTAGATAACAGCTAACTATAAAAACTGTAAAAACACAGACAGTGGGTGTTTATATAAGCATATATTTATAGCAGGTGTCAGAAAAACCAGCAGAAGACGTCATCTGTCTCCAAACGCAGAAATGAAACCCGGGCAAATTCTGCCAAGTCACAGGAACTTCTTTAACTTGCCCCAGGTTAGGTGCCCTCTCCCTGGGCTGAAGCGTGCCGTCTGGCCCCAAGGCTGAGCTCAGACTGGAGGTGTTGAGGGTTGGCTGGTGGGTGGCGCTCCTCCCTCGCAGGGGTAGTGGGGTTTTTCAAGGACGTCGGTCACCACCGGTACAGACTGTTTGTCCCACACTCCCTGGAGAAACAGATATATGATATTTTTGACGTCTGATGTGTTGTTTGGTCCTAAAAAAATCAAATAATGACAAAAGCAGGCCCTGTCCTTGATATTTAGTCAGCAGATTTTATTGAGGTAATTGCACAGTTGTCACTGAACAATGTATCACACATTGTGCATCTTCAAAAAATACGCTCAAGGACATGTCTTTGTGGTGTGTGTGTTTTTTATGGGATGCAGCTTTAAAACTGTAAAAAGGCTCCTTCCTTCCCCTTTCACAATCCCCCCATTTCTCAGCATTAGTAGTTTTTTTTTTGTTAAATAATTAATCTCAGTGAAGTGTTAGTCAATTTCACAAATAACATTGTGTGGGTTTTTTTTTGTATTCCACAAATAATAATTATTATAATGACTCAGTGGGTGTTTTTTTCTGATAAGAATAGTGCTGATTATCTGCTGCTACAGTGAAAGTGAAAACAGGTGTGTATCATCGGGTGACAAGACACTGTTCTGCATTAGAAAACTGTTATAGTTTGTGTACTTGTGTTTGTGCCTCAAATTATTGCTTTATTTGTTAATGCTGAGCAGATGGTGGGCTCCACTTAGATGAGGCTATGGAGGTGAAATGCCATCACTTCTCTGTAATAGGAGAGTAGGTGGCTGCCTGCTGTGAGGCTGTGGCTTTTGTTGCTGATTTCAGCTTTAAGTTGTCTTTGTTGAATTTCACAAGTTCCTGTAAGGAAGTGTATTGCTGCCATGCCAGAAAAAGAAAAGCAGAAAAGTATTATAACATAAAAAGTTTATTGTTATAACAAGGTATTTTCACATTATTATGACGTACACACTTATCACATTATGTTGCTTAAACAAGAAAGGATTTTTGGTATAAAGTGGTAAGTTTGTATGCCTAAATAACATGAAAATATCTTGTTTTCACGTTAGAAAGTCTTGTTATAAAGTGAAAGACATCTTGTTATAACAATCAACTTTTCACAATACATTGCGTTATTTTTGCTTCATACCTTTCTTGTTAATAAAACTCAATTTTTTGCATGAGCTCCTTCCCCCAGTTTCCACATGTCAAACAGTAGCTACTGCCCTTGATATGGAGCATTGGCACCACCAAGACTAAAACTGTGACAGTCTGACTACAAGCTGACCTGCTGCATTACTTCAAGTTTATTTCACGCATGATGGATTCCCCCAAAATATCTTGAAAACAGTTGTCTTTAAAATGCCTTCCAGTGGTGGCACCATTAATGGAATTCATGTCAGTTTATTTAAAGGCCACCCACTGTGGTTGAGCTTAAAGGTCCTGACAACCTATTTTCTCAATCAGCGTCTTAGTAAAAGTGATGGTGTCCCACGTTAACACAATGTTTTCTGCCAGGAATGAGACCAGTTTTAGTTCTTCTCTTTTTTTTTTTTTCTTGTTGTCTTTACTTTTCTCACTGGTTTGAATAATAATAGCTGCCAATGTTTTGGTTTTTTTCCCAAAAGCATAAATTGTTGCATATTTAGTCATGAATATGTAACTTATAGAGAAATACCTACAATTTTACACCATATTTTAATGTTTTAAAGAAATAATTGAATGAAAATGTCACTACCTGCTCCTCAGTTTCCCTCCTCCTCTCTAGCCATGTTTGTCCCTTCATCTCCCCAGACCTGCCATTTTCCATCCGCCCACCAGATGTCCTCGGACTTTTTCCTGTCTCTATTTCCACCTGCACACCTGTTTTTTTTTTTTGTTTTTTTTAAATCTTCAGTCACCTGTGCTTCCCTGCCCACTCACACACCTGTTCCCAGTTACCTCATCAACCCCAACCACTATTTAAACCTGCCGTCGTCAACCAGCACTTTTTCGGTTCGCCTGCTCATGCTCCATGTGCCCGCAACCTGCGTGTGGTACCTGTTGTCTGTGCTTTTCCACCCACTTGTCTGTAAACCTCGTTTTCCTCAGTTTTCCTCACTTCACCAACTTGCCTCTGCACCTGTCTTGCTGCCTTCAGTGTGACAGAAAATGAATCCTCAACATATGAAAACAGTGAATTGCATACCTGTCTCTCTGTAAATTTTATAAGATAAAGAGTACGGTCTAGACCTGCTCTATATGTACAGTGCCTCGAGATAACTTCTGTTGTGAATTGGCGCTATATAAATAAAATTTGACTTGACTTGACTTGACTCCAAACCTAGATCACCTGTTATTATTTTTTATTATTATTATTTATTCTATCTTAGTTGTGCTCTTGATATACTTATTCAAATACTGGTATCTGTCTCATGCAGCTGTATTTTTGTTTGTAGTTGCACAATTAATGTCACACTTAAAGAAGAAAGCTTTTTTCTTACTGAAAAAACACCTTGATCAAGGCCTATACATGATTTGTAACTATTTCATTTATTCTCTCTGATCCAAACATTTTGTGTGTGTTTATATTACAAGTTAAAAAGGTGTTAGTGCATCCAGTCTGAGCCCCCTTTCCAACTGATGTCTTTTGAACTGGTTTAATTGGTGGGTTGGCAGTCCACTGTAGTGAAACGGTGTTTGTGTGTGTGAGGGCTATGTGTTTCTCACATTATGGGGCCTTATCTTCCTCATGGGGACTAATTGCAAGTCCCTATAACATAAACTATTATATTTTAAGGTGAAGACATATTTTAAGGGTAGGCTTAGGCAAGTAGTAGTTATTGTTGGGTTTGGTAAGTCTCTAGAGTGGATGTGAGTCAGTAATGTCCTAAGTCAGACAAGGAACTCTATGTGCATGGGTGTGTGTGTATGTGTATGTGATTGGGGACTTACAGGAAAGAGGCGTGCAGTCGACTGGTTGCAGTGCATGGACATGGGGACCGTGTTGTATAGCGAGTCCAGCACTTTCCCAGTGAATACGTCCCACTGTAGCTGAGAATACTGCTCCGTCACACTAACCTCACCACACACACACTGGTCATTTCCATGGAACCTGGAGGGGAGGATGGGATGGAGTGAGGAGAGGGAGGTTGAAGAGAAGTCGATATAAGAAGAGGAGGAGTAGGAGGCGAGATTGAGCCGAGGGGATGGAGGAAAAAAAGCAGTCAGAATTGACGTCAGGGGAACCTGATTTCAGTTTAAAAGGACAAAGCATCTGGTTCTTGAGATTAAAGTAATCACCCTCTGGTCCCCAGGAACCCAAGGAGAGAGAGGGTGGGAGGGATGAATGCTGAAAACAAAAATTGTAGTCACCGCGGGAGATGGAGAAGATGCTAAATGAACAGGAGAGAGTGAAGGACAAGAGGAACAAACAAATGATTTAAGGAGAGACAGTGAGGAGAGAGAGAAGGTTTTCGTTTGTGTGCTACCTGTTAATCAAATTAAAATATTTCTGCAGGCCTTAGAGGTCAACATGGCTTTTGGAAGCTCCAGCTGGAGATCCGAGGGGTAGTAGTGGATGTAGTTGACACATTTCACTCCATGATGCCAAAACCTCCCTGAGGAGATGGGAGATTTGGTGGGAGATGGGAAAGGAGGCGAAAGGTAAAGTGCAAAGAGAAGGCGTAGGTGATAGAGAAGATGGAAGGATTATGATTAGGAAATATGAGTGAATGTGTAAAGAAGATGGAGGAGGAAGAGAATAAAGAGGCAATACTTAAGGATTATTTTGTTGTTGAGAGAATCCAAGGTGAACTTTTAGCATTATAAAAATAGTGCTGTGTATTGATAGTGAGCTGCTCACCACTGTAGAGCTTACTCTGTCTTTATGTTATAAGTACACTTAGTTATGAGGCGTCACCCTGCAGGATCAAGCACAACGCACCAGCAGTTCACGTGTAAGATCAACAGAAGCCGAGGATAATTGAAGGCAGCAGCAGATAAATTAATTATTTAGGAGAGCCAATGGCCAGTTTACTTACGTTAAACAGAATGTTGCTTTGTGAAGCCCAGCTGCTGTGGTTTTTGTCTCATCTGTCTCCGAGATTTTCCTATCACAGCACTGATTTTACAACCTGTCCCTATTTCCTCCCCATTTAAGCACCTTATACAGCATGGTATTCTAATTCAATACTTTAAATGCAAAGGGGAGAAAAAATCGTGGGGCACAACCCTTCAAGATACTTAGCTGAGCTTGCAGAACAGTAAAATTTCCACTGTTGTCTGGATGTGAAATCTGCACCGTGGAAAACTAAAACCAAGAATAGTCCATGACTTTTAGTATTTCAAACACACACAGTCATCAACTTTATACTTACAGGTAAAACATTCACCATTTTCTTGAAACTCGAATCTCGTCTATATGAGAGAAGACAGAAACAAATACAGTAAATTTAAAGCAAAACATCAATTTTGGACTTCCTTGGTTCTTTGGACTTACATGTGGACATGAAAACCTTACTATACCTCAGGCTGTAGCCTGTGTCGTGATCAAAACTGCTGGCAGTGATGTGTTAAAGGTTTTCAAAGTCAAAATGGCATTCCTTGTTACCACCTAGATATTTCTACAAAACATTCCTTCTGTAGCATCTTAATTGTGTGCATAATTGGACACTTTGTAGCCTGTGCATTTATTTCACACAAGCGAGATAAAACACGGTTGCTCTCAATGCTTTCCTCGGGGCAGCTTTCATTAGCTGTATGCGTGAAAAAGGCCAATTATAGCTTTGCTGGGAATGGTTTGATAAAAGTCCTCATATGTGCCTAATGAGACTGCAGGGTTTGAAACAACACCACCACCACAGGAGTACACTCAGATTAGTCTGACATCAACAGCTGAGTTGTATCAGGCAGTCTAACAGATGTCCTTCTCTTCTGTGTGTGTGTCTGTGTCTGTGTGTGTGCGTGTACCTGCCTCAGGATATTGCGCGATAAAACACAGCAGATGTCAGCTGCTGACTCTGCTTTAATATTAATGTTGCTGTGTGTCAGTTTGATCTTGAGTTGTGGGATGGGTTTTTGCTTTGTGGAGGAAGGTTACAGTGTGCTACACACCTGATGAAGCCTAAATTCCTGACTCAACACAAATTCATGACTTATATCATCAGCCTCCTACAGAAGACTTATAACTTTCTTTATGTCTTTGACATGAGCCAATTAGCATACATTGTTTTGATTTTTAATGGGATTTGTTGATGATGAGAGAATATATAGAATAACGGCAGTCTAACCACTTGTAATATTTTGTGGCTTTTCAGGGCTTGTGTAGCACCATTTCTTGCCTGTAGCATGTACCTTTGCTGACATCAAGTATTTCTTTGTAATATTCAACTTATGTAGCTAGCACTGAATGTACGTCAAAATCAAAGACTAAATCTCTCCTAAAGACTTAATTGTTATGAAAAGGTTTTTATTTTGCAGGGTGCAGTGGAAAACAGCAAAAAGCCAGTGTCAGTCTTCATTCTCACTTTCCCGTTGAGGATAATCTTTGTCCCAGTGGCACACAGATCAGAGTAGTGTGGACTAAAACTCCTTTTATCGATCCCATACAATCTAGATGCACAACGCATAAAAAAATTGAATCTCTGCGAGTTCCTCTGCGTTGGTGAGCCCTGTTTCTCCTGGTAGTGTGTACTGAGTGCTGGTGCCCTGCCGACCTCCAGCTCTTCCGTCCTGCACGCAAAACTGTCCCTCACCCCGCCCCGCGCCAGGTGGGTGATTGTGCAGCTGGAGACGCAAATATATAGATCCCCAGGCTAAAGCCTGGACAGAGAAACAGACTTTGTTTTTTAGGTCAAGATTTTTTGTGCTGTGGGGACAAAGCTTAAAATATCTACGGCACCCCAGCTGAAATATTCAATAGTGTCTTTATTTGAGCTTTTGCATCATAAATAATATAGTAAAAAGTCACAACCAGTCATTCAGCCAGCCATCATTCGCGGTTTTAAATCTACATACCACTGCTACCAACCAATAGCCGGACTGAGCAGTGAGAAACATAGTCACATATAAAGGCAGAGAGGGAATGGTGAGCTCGTCACCATATTTCTGGTCGAATTTCCACCGTACGCAGCCAGTGCTTGAAAATATTTCTACCCAATTTACCTCACAATAGAATCCTGCCGGTTTTGCTTTGGTCAAGGATACACCCAATCAGAGAGGCCAGGCTGGCTGGTGATATGTGGAGAACAGAGTGAGAACATGGTGACAGGCCCACCGTCTCGTCTTTGCTTTATGTGGATTAGCGGGCCGCTTGCCTGGTCAGGCTGGCTGGTTGGCAGCAGTGGCATGTGCGGGGTGATTTAAGCCTGTGATATGTAATAACAGAAGTTTGACCGGTTGGCTGGACCATCGGCTTGAACAACACCGTGAGAAACAAAGCTCCCGCACTGAACTTGTCAGTAGGTAACTGCAGCGTACTTGTTTGAAACTGTCCTCACCTAAAAAAAAAAAGACCCCATAGGTTATCTATGCAAACCTTTTATTGTTAGGCAGCCATAGGGAGGAAGACGTCAGATGACATTGTTATAGAGCTGTATGTATATTATTGTAACCATGACGATGAAGGTCTAAGCCTTAACAAAAAACTATGATTTTTCCCTACCAATCAGTGTCTAACCACGACCATGAGCATTCCATATCCATAATGTCATGTTTATTATTGTAATCAATGGCAGCAAAGGTCCAGTGCACCTGATACTGGTATAGGGGCCCTGATTCCTCAAATGCTCCTACAAGTTGAATCAGAGGGTGGGGACAAACGACCTAGGAATGAGAGCTGGAAATTAGTTTAGGCTATAAATGCTGTGGTATGTGGCACTGGTTCATGCATATACATATCTTTATTTTTTTCAGTTAACTGTTCAATTATATTTTCTGTAAATTTGATTTTGCTGCTGTAAATGCACAAAAATCTCAAGAATTATAATTTACAAGAATAAAATTGCCTTGGTGAGTTGCTACGGCTCTGCTGACTGGTTAACGATGTAGTTAACTTTATAATTGACAGAAAGCTGCAGAGAGAATACAGCCATGATGAAACCCTTTGTGCATCGGTACCTCATGTACATGTGGATTCATTCATGTTCATGTGTGAACTTGAGTGTCCATGTAAGCAAGTTTGTGAATATTTGCGAGTGTGCTTCCTACACACGGACTGTCTCTGAGCTCTTAATAGACTTGTGCTGCGTGTGGGATCATCTTTACAAGGTTTTCTTGCTTGCAGTTCTAGGCTCGGTTATTACTCTCGTAGGAGTATTTGTTTATCTCTTATAATAGATTCAAAGACTGGACCGAAATCAAGCTTTATTCCAGTTCTCTCTTTCAATTAAACACCTATAATGTGTATTAAAAAGCTTGACTATGTATATGTTTATTTTACATAAAATGGTATTTGTGTGTGTTTGCTCCTCTGTTTACATCTTACATCTTGGAACAGTGAATACAGTCAGTGGAGAGTCCTCATAAAGATAGAAGTATGGGTGTCTTTTTCCCATCATACCTCGGCACCCATAGCCCATGCGGCTAGAACGTGGCGGCAGAAGTTGAGCTTGCCGGGCTTCATCTTGTCATCACAAGAGCCGCTGTAGTCTGGAACTTCGCGGATATCCGGAGAACACTCAAACACCTCTATGTGATGCACGATGGCCTCGTTACCTGGAGTTATCACTGACTCATACTGACAGAAACAGAGAGAGAAAGGGAGAGAGAGAGAAAGTCGTGTTGTTTTATGTGTTTTCACTGCTAAAAGTTGTGGAACATTTGCTACCTCGGACTTTTATTTATATTATATGCAATTGCTATATGCAATATACTGTGAAATACCATTACATATCTTATCCTGCTGTATGTTTTGTAGTGGGTCTGTTCACTTTTAATCACAATAACTATCCCAGATCTGTTTCTCAGTGGAAATATAAAGATGCAAGGTGTTATGTTTCTTCTCTCTAACCATGGCAATTCAGCTCATGTTTTGTTTGGCCCAGCTGGCAAATAGGGAGCAGTAATAGCTCCCTGTGCACGATCTCCATCTAAAACACCCACTCCGCTGTGTGTAAATAAACTCTAAAGTTAAGTGTTTCTATTTTTAAAGGCATTTATACCATAACTATGTGGTTCTTGGGCATGTTTTCAGGCAACTTCTGGATGAAGCACCAGTAGGTGGTCTCCTGATTTGGTATGATGACATTTGGCGCCACGACATCCAGCGTCCGCACATCTGGAGGCAGCGTGGGATACGGCGTGTCGGGCCGCAGCATCAGCACCCTCTGTACCCCTGTGTGGATCCGGGACAGGTTCAGCTGCTCCAGAGAGGCAAGTGGTTGATCCAACAAGCCATAGATAATGTGCACAGTTCCCTCCTGACCAATGGAAACAATGAAAAAAGAAATGATGTTTAATGGATACAAAGCAGAATGTGAAGAGCTAGGCTGTGTTTCAAATCAGTAGTCTCTCATGATTATTATTTGCGTGCGAAGCCTACCAAGGCAAACACAACTTTTCATTATGTTGTCATAGTGATGTGCATTGGTCTTGAGTCTGGAACTTAGTGGTCTAATGCGGTACCATGGAAACCATAATCATTGTAATGAATGCTTCAGTGGAAATTGTGCTGATTATTCCAACTTTCTGAGTATTTTATGTCCACACCTGAATCATGAGCTCTCTCTCCGTGATTACTCGTGTTGCTTTTTCTCAAACGCACCAAACACAGCAATAAAAATAACGCAGACACACACCCTCCCACTCACACATGGGCCCTCTCATGTACACACGTACAGTGCAATTACACTGTGTCCTTCTTTAGGCCACACACATGACATGTGTGCACTCACACACCATATTTCCCACCATCCCCCCCGTGTTATATTCTCCTTCTCGCCACCTGTTAACTGTCAAATTCAGTCAGTTCAGGGCTGACAGACGTTTTTTTTGGCTTGAGGCCGTATGCGACATATAAAGTGTGCTTGCCCTTTACATGTGCTCGGGACAGAGTGGAGAGGTAACATAAATGTAGAAATCACTTGAACAGTATTTGACTTGCACAGCAGCTTTCAAGTGCAGTTCAAGGTGCTTTAGAGGCGATGAATTAGCAGATTAATAAGCAGAAAGATAAACAGCAAAATAACGGGAGACTACTGACTGCAGAAAGAGAATCACCTGATGCTTTAGCCAGTGATCTTAAAAAAGAACAAGAGCTAATTCTATGAGTTAGGATATCTGGCGCATCATTCTCAATACCTCCAGCAGTTCATAGCTCATACAAGATGACCAAACCTCTCACCGAGGTTCTCCAAAAAACAATTTATATTCACTCACACTCTGAAGCTAACAGACCCACATCCTCCTCCTCACACTCTACACACCTCAATGAGGTAGTCTCTGGGATCACAGGTGCTGAACGGTCTTTTGAAGAGCAGGTGGAATCCATCTGGTTTCTGTTTGGCCTCGAGCAACTCGTAGTCTTGCTGGCTGTCCAATGAAACGTGACCCTCGCTGTCGCTCCATGCATCCTAAGGGAAAAGACACATACAACATGAGAAATCAAACCTATAGATATAGTAGACACCAAATAGACCCAACAAGACTGAACTTTAAAGATCATGTTGTTATCACATATAGTCATGATTTCAAGTGGCACAATATTAGACTGTGGATAAACTTATCTTAACAAGCTTGTTTCCATTTTAAAACAGGTATGGAGGATGTAGTGGAGGGAAACTCATTGTTCAGCCATTAAATTTCAGGGGATCTGTGTGTCCATACAAACCAGTGTACTTTAAAATCAACACAAATTGACACAGTTGACAGTGGATTATGATAAAGTTAATAGATAAATAACTGTGGCATTCCGTGTTGTGAAACCTCCTCAACCCGGTGTGCAAGATTCTCCTTCTCTGCCAGCAGGCTTTGCAACAGCTCAGTCTATCTGCTTCTGTTATGTTTCTCACATTCATATCTGTCCAGAATAGCACCTAAGATCTCTCCCTTTATTTCTGTCTCCCTCTCTGTCCCTCTTATATAACTGTTCTGCACAAACTGCAAAGATTTTGAAGCCAACAATTTTCAAAATACATACAGTATATATAAATCTTTTTTTTTTTAAATATGGGGGCAGTATACAGTATGTATTATGTGTGTTACATGCCTGTGTGGAGTGTACACTAGCTACAACCTCAGGAGATAACTGAGAGACAGAGTCATATCGTGGCTATTTGATTTAAAAAATGTTCTACTAAGTTCTTCTTCCGAACTTTGAGGGATAGTAACAGGAAGAGGGAGTTTCATTCTGAAAGATACTGTTTCAGAGTACATACTTGCACATTTGCATATTTGAGATAGACCTGAAAAAACTGTGTGGCTTAAACTTGCAGCAGCGTATTATTTATTGTCCACGTCCTGAGCTTGAGCTGTGATTTCCGAAGAGAGGTACAAGTACCACTGCTTTGTCCATTGTGTCCAGAAACTGTCAAATACAGTGTATTGCTCCCTAGAAATTATCAGCATGTCTCATGTTTTACTAAACTATATATTGGGTGACACTAGAAATACTCTATATAGCTGTAAATGTGCTTCAAGTCACACCTAACTGAAGGAAAGAGAGTGAATGGGAAAAGAAAAACTTTTAGCTTTATGTTTCTGGTTAAATTCCACATGCAAAAAAAATTCAAGAATTCAAGTCTCCTTCACCTGATTTGAATACATTGATTTAAAAAGGGAATTTAGGAATCCCTGAACGACAGAGCATATCTAAAATGTGCCTGGCTTTTTGAGAAGTAGTGTGTGTGTGTGAGAGAGAGAGAGAGAGAGAGAGAGAGAGAGAGAAGACTGTAGCACATAGCACAACAGTGACCTTTCTTCTGCTGGTAATTTTGCCCTCCAGAGGAAAGAGGGACAGATGGAGCAAGGGGAGAAGGAGAGTCGGATAGCAGGGAGGAGATCAATTTAACAAGGAAATACTTCACAATGATGTGAGTGTTACATTATGATGGTTAGATTTTAAACTGCACTGATGTGGTACACTGGGATTTGGGTAACTAAAGGGAAACAAGGCTGAAATGAATGCGAGGATCAAAGCTACTGTTGAACATGCATCAGAGTTTTTGCTAGAAAAAATAATACATTAAATTTAATCAAGTGAAAACAAACAATATCCCCAAATCAATTCTTTCATGTCATTTATGTACAAACATTTCCCCAACCAATCAGATGTTGGTAGATACAGTCTCTCTTTTTATTTTATAGAACATGACATTCCCAGACAAACTGGGAATGTCATGTAAAAAAGGTCTTTTCAAATAGGAAGACTCAGAATTGATACTGGGTAATTTTTTTTAACTGCAGTGAATTAGTATTCACCCAGCTCACCGATTCTCATTAATATTTTCACATAAACTGTATCGCAACACTAAAACAATGGACAGAAATGCAAATGAACAGGAAGGTAAATTGGATTTTTATAGCAAGATAAAAGGTTTTCTCCTGAAAAAAATGAACAGCAATTTTCAGAAAAAGAAATCTGAATTGGATTTGTGTGAGGCAAAATGAAAATGAGGTATTTTACACATCTCAATCAGCAGAGGATTCAATTTTGATATGCTAATACCTGCTAATGATTCCCTGATGAACTTAAGCTATTAGTGCAGTTTGAGTGATTTCCAATTAGCAGGGGCCGATAACATCCTTTGTGACTGTGTGATCATGAGGCAAGCTGTCCGCTGGCTCCTTGTGCAAAAACACCAATCTCACGCCCCGGGGACCACAAAGAGATGGGGAACACTGAGAAAGAGAGAAACCTCCACTCCTTAAAGACTTTCATGTAATCCCTGTACATTTGTGGATTTGACAAGTGAACACAGAGAGAAATTTTTTGAAGAGAGTGAGAGACTTTTTCAAACCTTCTGTGCTTGACATCCATGTCTTTTTAGAAATCAGTCTGACTTTTTATGATTTCAAACACAAATTCTTTTAAGTTCAGTCATTTGAAAGACTGATTAAGGCTTACCCCAAAGTAGCTCTTGGTCCCAGAGTCCCACAGCACCACAAGGTCAGCGTTGGTCAGCTCCCCGCGGTCGGACATACCCAGGACCACACCGTATCTGAGCTTTGCGACTCTCAGCTCCATGTAAATCTCCAGGTTGGCATAGCTGATGTTCCAGGACAGCTGGAGCTCCCCGCGAGGGTCAAGGGGAACACGGAAGGGCATAGGGAGAGGCGGGAGAGGGCTAGAGGGGTTCGATTTGAGGCTGGACACGTTGATCGCGTTGGTGGGTGCCTGGTATGAAGCCACCAAGATGACCATTAGAGCAGCCAGGGCGGTGAAGTACATGATGGTGACGTCCTGAAGGCGAAGGTTCCTGTTGAAGATCCTCATAACCCTCGATGGCAAATCTCAGTTTCGGTGTACTGGCAGACAAACACTCTTTATTTTTTTTCTTCACTTATTTTGTCTCAGCAGAGTTGTTTTGGAGTTCAATCCAAAAAGTTGTGAGGAAAGTTTTTCTCCCGTGCTGTTGTAACAATGCTTTAACTCTCCAAACTCACTGGTCTTGTCTGCCTTGTCAGCTCTGCTCTCCTTTTTGGCCACAGTGGACTCAGTATCTCCCTTGCAGTGATCAGGTGCAGTTGTTTAGGCTTGTCTTCCCATGTTTTCTATCCTCTCAGGCCCTCATTTTCTGAAAAGTTTGACTTTCTTTTGAGTATCACTAACTTTCCAGTCTTTAGGTTTCTCTGTTTTCAAGTCCTTGTGGGTATTGTCTCTTTCCTCTGAGCAACTGCTCTGTCTCTCTCTGTCTTATCCCACCAACTGGGTTTTAAGAGACCCCTCCCTTCTGAGTTGTCTGTTTTTATCCAGCCTAATGGCATTACATTTGTTGAGGAAAATTGGATTGTATTCTTTAAGCCCTGAGGTCAACCATGATTCTGCACATCTGCCAGCTCCTAATTGATCCAAATTCAACCATGGACATTATCAATGACAATCGATTTCGACTAACTGAGCTTTATTGTTCGCTACATCTCTGTCTTTTTTGCTTTGGTGAGCATGCATCATACATTTCCTTGACCACTTCCTGACAAAAAGTATACAGCATTATACTTCTCACCTGGCTTTTTTGGATATTTGATTCAAAGTGGTTTTAGGGGGCAGGAAGCACTTGTGAAGGTGTAAACAAGGCCTTAATGCATTAAGCCCTTACCTTAAGCCACCACCTAAGGCTACAGAGGACCTAATCGAAGTGTCAATTATGGGTTTCAAAAGCAAGAGGGACACATTCAGGTTGGTTTAAAAGGTTAGCATAGCCCCTGTGGAAGTTTGTGTGTGTGTGTGTGTGTCCCTGTTTTTATGTTTGCATTTGGTGAAAAAACAGATTAGTTATATTATACAAATGGATTTAGGACTGATATTTAAATAAAAATGAAATACTGATCCTTGGCCTTTCCCCACCCTCTACACACATTTGAGAATTAATGAAAGTTGGGTGGGGAA
>BRZM01000205.1:71431-129799 GCA_033238685.1 Lates japonicus | reverse complement strand
TGTGTGTGTGTTTTGTGTATACTCTATGCGCACCTGTTAGAGAGGGGTCAGAGGTTAAGGAGAAGGACCAATTTTCTACAAAAACAGCTCAATACCTCCACAAGAAATACTGCTCATAACAAGGACAAACAGGTTTACAGTGCAGATTATGTTGTTTACTAGCATAATATATTTAGTTTTGCTAAAAAAAAACAAAAAAAAAAAAAAAAACACCACACACAGAAAATTGACTCTATTCATTGTGTGTAATATTATTATGATAAATGAAAAATACCCTGAGTGTATTTAATCCAAATTGTTATTATTTTGTTGTGTTGCAAATGTATAATATGTAATTTTAATCAAGGTAGCGGTTCGTTGCATTTGATTGTCTGTCAATAATGTTATATTCCTTTTGGAGAGGAGGAGATCTCTGTGAATATCAGAATCAGAATGAGAATACTTTATTGATCCCTTGCAGGAAATTGTTGTATTGCAGTGCTCTATTTCACATATACAAATAGAAAAAAAAAAAAAAAAAGAAATAAAAAACAATAATAATATAACACCCATCTTCAAAGTATAAAAAATATACAAACATACCCCATCAGTAATAAACAATATGTGCATAGTTAATATTTACATGTCATTTAGAAAGTATTACAGATGGATTATGTGCAAGATAGTGAATTATTGCACCTGGGTTTAGAGAACAGCTTGACAGATTGATTCTCAGAGGGAGGAGCTGAAAAGGTTGATGGCCATGGGCAGGAATGATTTCCTGTGGCGCTCCGTGGTGCATCGTGGGGTAATGATAACTGTGGTAATAACATCCTGAATGACTGACACCTAAACAAGAGAAGCTGACTGCAGTGACAACAACTCTTATGATCCCATGCTGCTTCACAACATCACCAAACTCTGTTCTTTTGTTAGTTTTGATTGAGAGACCCCAAGAAGCAGAAAATTACATATTGTAAGTGGCAGTTGTTCTTTTTTTTTCTTTTTCTTTTTTTGGTAACTTGGGTTTATAATCTCACAAAGCCTTGCTAACAAATATTTGCCTTTTAACAAATCCAGCACACACAGAGCATCATGAGTATTAATCTGAAGTTATGTTACCAAAATTCAGCTCTATTTCAGTCTCCAGCAATTACAGAAAAATAGCTGGCTGTTTAGAAACTAAATGTTCCAGCTGTTTTACTGCTACTGGGAAGGTGATGCACAGTGGGTTTTTCAAAGCTTTTTCACTGAAAATAACTACCTGCTGCTGTGGGGGGCATTGCTGAGAGGAGCAATTATTAATATTTAATAAAGATCTAACTCAAACAGTAAGTAAAAACTTGATTAGAGGCCTGCAGTGCATTACATCAATAACTCTCAGCTTCATCTAAATGAAGTATTCAGATTTCAGAATTCAAACTCCTCGATTTGCTGTTCTCTTTTCCTGACACCAGAAATGTCCCAAAGCTACCACATTTCCCTCTTTAGTTTAATTCAAAGCCTTTAAGGCCAAGACACTCTGTTCTTGTTGTTCCTCTACATTGATTTGGTTGGTGGACTGTGTGGCCTGCAGATTGGATTAGAGTCCAGCTGTGTTACAGCTTTAGGGGAGAGAAGCTGCCTTGTGCTTGTAGACGGGGCAGATGGCTACTGTAGAGACTGTCTGATCCATTCTAACTGTATAGAGCATCTCTGGAGAAGCATATCACGATGAAAGCTAATGCAGTTTAGACAAGTTACCCACAAAGGAATTCAACATGGTTTAGAGATTTCTCAGGGTGAGAAGGTCAGAGCTGTCAGTCATCTGGTGAATAGTAGACACTCTGTCTTACAGTGAAGTGCTTGTGAGTGGGCTGATGGATGTTGCTGGAGAGCTATGTTTACATGAGGTCGTGGAAACTGGAACAAAGTCAATGTAAATTGTGTAGTGGATAAACAGGAAACAATAAGACTGTACATTTACATTAACCCCAGAATGCTCTGTATTTCCTGCAATGACTTTGGCAGCCTGGCGTCTTTCCTCAGCATTTCTATTTTAGGGTGTGTCCATGTCACAGTTGAGTTAGATCTTGACAACGCAGGCCTATACTGCTGTGTATGTGGTGCTGATAATGGCTCGCACCATTGAGTCATAGCTTAGCAACAAGCCCGCTGGCCTATTTTTGGTTTCAGGCAATTATCCACAATGCAGTGTGATTGTGTGGCCCTGTGACACTTCCAGATTGCAGATGTAATGAAAGGAAAAGGTCTGTACCCGTATCTGTCAAGTATCTGCAGGGTTTCCCCCCAAATATATAAGAATGGTACTTAACCTGGAAACTAAGTGACAACTTCTTTTTTTTTTTTCAAATCATCGACAACAGTGCAAAGATACAAGACACAATATACTGTACTTTTACAACAGTCAGCTACACAAGGTATCAAGGCAAGACAAGACAAGCAATGTTGGGTCATAGGATAAGGGAAAAGCATCTTTTACTATCAAAATATTGTCAGCATGCAGAATATTCCGTTTTTTCCTCTAATATTTGCTTTAATACAGTTCAAAATATATGTAATATGATTTCTTAGAACATACATTACATATTTATACTAAAATGGAGGTCATATGAAGCCAAATGAGAAGCATGAAATACAGTTAAAGCGTTAGAAAACCCTGCTCCAGTAGTGGTTAATGTAAATGTAATGTGTAATGTTGTAATGTGTAAAAAATGCTGAAGTGTTGAGACATGCTCCACTGATTGTAAAAATAAGAATAACATCAACAATGGGCAAAGTCTGAGCTCACAAGTGCAGTTTTTTTTTTTTTTTTTTTTTTTTCAGTAATAGTGACATTAACCATAAAACCAGGCTGAAAATCCTGCTTGCACTTCCACACTACTGCGTTCTCTCTCTACTTCCGGCACAGTCCAGCACTTAACAATGTACTCTAGTGTGATGCTACATTACGGTTAAGTGTGAACACAAGTACCACACCCAACTTTCACTTTGGCAGACCACCTGACCATACACTGAGGTCAGCGCAGTGCTTCTCCTCCAACACAGGATTTCGGATGGTGCTTCTGTGTAACTAGCAGTGTTCTGTATTAGTGAGCAGGAAAGAGTTCCATGAATTGGTGATGGACACACACCTGCACTTTCCTACTTTACTTGCAAGAGTATAATGAATATTTAAAGCCTCTAGGCTCTAGGCATCTTACAGTAATCCAGCTGCTGTAGAGACTGAAAAGAGGTAATTAAAGGAAAGCATGGATCTAATAAACTGAGAATGAGGTCAGTTCCGTCTCAAGTCAATCACACCACTGCAAATGTTCTTATGATGTTCTGCGGCATTCGGCCCCAGTCCTTTACCTGCATGTGAGATGTAAAACCACTGTCTGACAAAGATTTACCACTGTAACAAATATTAACTACCTGAATAGTTTTGCATATACATTACAACTGATAAGAAGGCAATGGCTCTGGGTTTTTTGTTCACACAAAAGGACAGCATGCTGAATCACAGATACATTACGCTACCTGGAATAAATTACATATAAATGCAAATGAAACACACCATTTTTTGCCAAGTAAGTAATCAACAGAAAGGAGGGGAACCAGATAGATATATACTGTAGATAACAGCAAATGTAGTGCTGCACTGTGATTCTGCAAAGCTTAATGAAAATAAGCACTCAGGGTCACCATCTCAATTTGTCTTAGTCGTGACCTCTGATTTAAGGTCAGAGTTCACAGGTCACCCACAGCTGTCCACTTGGATGTTTCCAGCTGATTAATGCAATAAAGGTCGGGATCTTTCTCTACATCTGTTTTACACTGCATCTCACATTATTCTGTGTCTGTCCTCCTTTCTGTTGAATCACAGCATGCCTCCTATCATGTAAGATTTTTTTCCCCTCTTCTTCATCTGATATCCCCTTGGTCTAGACTTTTAAATGATCCCTGTTTCATCAGGAGATGAATCTGATTAAGGAAGCAATACTTTGAAAATGCTGTTTCATTGTGACTTTGAAAACCCTCTCAGGAGTGTCCTCAAACATTCACTGACTTGATATATCAATACATTGATCACATATTGGCCACGTTCCTGACAGTTGATGCATCCGGTACAGATGCATAACCACTAACCTGAAGGATTTCTCTCCAGTACCTGATCTTCAGTCAATGTCTTGGTATGCATTGTTCCACTGTATGCAGTTCAGTATTATATATGAAAACAGAGGTGCATATAATGAATCATAAATCACAGCCTCAGCTGTGACACCAAACAGACTCGGGCATGAACAAAAGCCTCAGAGATTAAGTATTTGAACCACATGAGTCAAAATATCAGCAAAATTACCTCTCTTTCTTCTCTTTCTCTTAAGCTTTATTTATCTTTTTAGTCACCCGATCACTCTGTTTTTTCCTTTATCACCACCCCATCTTTATCTCCTTTCTCTCATCCACTCCCTGCCATTTCCATGTACCTGTATCTGCTTATGTTTCACCTCTCCTCATCTGTCTCACACTGCCTTCTCCATCCCCTCCATCATTTTGTCTCTCCGTGTCATATCCATTCATCAAGTCCCTCGCTATCCCTATTGCTCAGTTCATCTTGACATCCTCTTCTCCGGCTCGCTCCGTGTCAATTCTCTGCTCGCTCCATCTTTGTTTCTGTGCGCTCACCTCGGCTCTCCTCACTCCACACTCATTTACCTCTTGGATGTCATTCCTGCATCTCATTTTTATTGCTGTTCTGCTGTTGAACGCTGATTTACCCCTCTCCCTCGTACTTCTTTTTCCAACGTGTTACAGTCTGAAGTCCTGTCTACTGTATATTATGAGCAGCATTTGTAGGGTGATTCTATTACGTGTCTCCTAACTGCTGGATAATTCAATAAGCACCACTGAGATGACACACAGTTATAATCTACTTAATGAAGCCACTGTACTGATGAATTGTGTGCTTTCTCCTCCTTCATTTCTATTTTCACTCACTCCCTACCATCCCCTACTCTTTTCCACTCTTTCTCTCTCTCTCTATGTCCCTCTCCTGCCTTCCTCCCCCCCTCCTCTTGCTCTTTGCAGGGTGTTGATGGAGAGCCATTCGAATGACAGCCGGGACAGTGGTCATCACTGGTGGAATTCTAGCTACAGTTATATTACTCCTTATCATCGCAGTACTGTGCTACTGTAGGCTGCAGGTGAGGCCACAGCTGGAATCAGCCTCTGTAACTTTAATTGTTCTTTCTCGTAAAGTCTGCAGAGCTGTAGGTAAGGGACGTCCTTGAGTGCAGCAGTTTGTTTGTCAGTTTGTGACTCTCAGCCACAAATGATGACACAATCTTTCTTTCAACCAAACGTTTTAACTTCTGGGTAGAGCTGCACTCTGTGTCTTTGCCTCTGCCACAGTCTGCCAAAGCTGCTCTATCCACTAAATCTGTTATCTTTCTAGAAAATGTTTTTTTCACTCTGCATCTGTATTCAGAATCACATCCAAATTCAGTGATAGACAGTTATGCTGATTTGGTAATAGTCGTTTTTGGAAGACTTGTAAAGCCTGTTGAAGACCATTAAGGCTTTGCACAAGGATGAGTTTTGAGTCAGTCTCCTAACCATGGAGTTATGCCCATTTAAAGCAATTATAATGCTAAGGCACCACCAAAGGATGAAATGTTGGTTAATAAGGACCATTCATCTAAATTTGGCAGAACAAATGGCTACATGGTGGTGCTATCCATATCTATAATTTCTATCTCATTGAACTCTAACCAAATTTCGCTTTAATTTGTTAAGTAATTTATAATAATTTATAAGCTCCCAAAGAAACAAACATACAGAACCAAAAACCATGCCTCCTCGGCATAGGTGACACTTGGTCAGATGATCATAATTGGAATCAGGTGATTCATCCATTCTACACCTGGTAGAACAGAAAAGAATAGACAATGCCCAAAATTGCTACAGCGGTGTGAGGCATAAAAACCATATCTACACTCAGAAAAATAAGTTCCAATACTTTTTGTTTCTCACCAGTAAGCAAAAACTGAACATGTGTTAGTACTTGGCTTTCATCAGCAGTTCTGCCTCAGAGTGTCTCCAGCCTGAACCCAGTCTTCTCTACAACTTCTTAAAGTTTAGCTAATCCTCTCTTTGATCCTTATCTCGCATTAGCCGTGTTACATACTTAAGTTTCATTTCCTACTGAGAAAACCACATAGTGGTAAATTTTAATAAGCCATCTCACTGTCCATCTTACGAATATTCAGATAACTGATCTTGACCAGGTGCTCTGTACTGTCAGAATAAAATGAAAAGAGAATGAGGTGAAAAGAACTGCTTTGTGTTTTTATGCTTGACAAACTCCAGTTAGATTGAAGCATAACACTAATAACACCACCAGGGAGTATTACTGCAGTTTGTGGATTGCTGTCCCAACATGTGGGTTTGCTTCTATTTTACATTATATACTGTATGTTACACTCAGCTAATCTCCTGTGCTACGTTGACAGCAATGGAGCATTAACAATCTTTTGGGCGTACAGAGTGAGCAGCAGTTTGATTGACAACTGAACCTACATTACATTTTTATACATTCTGAATGGAATACATTTTTGGAAATATGTGTATTTGCTCCAGGTGGAGAGTGAGATGAGTAGATTGTTATCACTCTTATATCTGTTGTATCTGTCAGTTTAATATATGGCTGCCTTAGCAAGAAAACAAGAGACAGTTAACTTAGCTTTGTAAAATGGTGACAAATCCACCTACCAGCACCTCTACTGTTTCATGGATGGTTATGTACCAGACCTTTAATTTTCTGGAGGCTCTGCTGCCTGGCAACTACTCAGAGCCAAGAAATAGTCCAGCACATCAGGCCTATCTCTCTCGCAACAAAGTGTTGATAGGCCTTGTCACTATGTTACATAGCAAAGCTTATTCCGTCCCCATTTACAGACTTAATGTGAAGCTAAGCTAACCAGCTGTAGGCTGTAGCCTTATATTCACCTCAAAGATATGATAATAGTATCTAATCTAAAATGAATGTTATTTCCCAAAATGTCAGACCTTTGCTTTAATCTGCCTCCCATTCACTCAGAACAAAATTGAAGTTGGCTGCTATCCCACACATTTTAAATACTAAAATACTTTCACACCTGTGTGACACACCTGTGTGAGCTAGATGTGAACTGTAGAACAAATCAGTTTTAAGACTGAGTATCAAAGTCAAGAAAATATACATGAGAGCAGCCTAATCTTGTTATCATGTAGTTCCTCATTTGAAAAGTTGGGAATCATTACACACAAAATTCTGGTCTCAACAACCAGCTACTAGGAATTGCATCAGTTTCCGTCTAGGGACATGAAAAATACATCTTTTTCCTTGAGGGAGTGTAATAATAATTTCATCAAAGAAGACCACAGTTCCGCTCAAACTCACCGTTTAAAAATCTCCTTAGAGTATTTTTTAAAAGCTGTCCTCCAAATAGTCAGTCTTATCTCAAAGGAAAGATAACATTGTTTTAATCAATGGGTCATAATGCTGTTATTATGGCATTACTATTGTCGTCATCTCAAAAACAGTTTCTGATGTTACAGTAAACAAGATTCTCACTTTTCTTTTTTTATTATGCTTTTTCTTATGGACATGGTGTTTCTGCAATTCACTCTCTGTTTATATCAGATGGGAAAAGGGGGAGGGGCGGGTGAATACTGCAGACTCCAGTGTTGATTCTCAGTGGGATGAGCAGTACTAGAAATCTTTGCAAGGAGTCATTTGGTTTTAACATTAATGTCAAAATGGCTTAATGGTTTTAAAAATAGCAGATTATGACATAGTCATGGTTGGGCTGATATTCTGTGATGTAATGTATACCCTAATATGTATGTAATGGCTTAAAAATCTGTCTGTGAGTATACTGCAAAACTAACATCTGTCACATAATGATTTTAGAAGCTATGAACAAGGCCTGAGACGTTTAAAAATTAGATTGTTATTTTTAAAGTGACTGTAAAAGGCACTGGTTAGGCCAGGGTATCTCAGTATGAGTGAGGAAATGAATCAGGGGCAAATTGTAAAGCACTTTGTATAAAAGTGCTATATAAATGCAGTCAGTGAACTGGAAACTAAGGTGACATTGATGGAGAGGAAATTATATGATCCCTTCCACTTAGAGCTGATTGTACCTCTTAGGATTCTTATTTTTTGCAGTAAAATAAGATGTGATCCACAAATTATGTCTTCATATAAGTTGGCGGGATGCCAGGAATTTGAAAGCTTCATTTTGTGGACCAGAAATAGCAACCACAAATTCTCCACTGAAAAGTCTGTATGAATCCTTACGAGTTGTAATTGTTGAGGATTTATAGCTTAACTGAGGTGACACATTTGAAGATGTTAGGTTGGAGGTGGGTTGGAGAACATCTTGGGGAAATGGGCAGAAGTGGAGTTAGATTGTGAGAGACATTATCTCTGTAAACTGTTACTGTGAATAATTTATTTTATATGGAATATTATTTGACATTTTCTTCTTCTAAACATGCAGAAAACCTCGCTATGCTTAATATTGGCTGGATAGTGCCTGTAAACTAATTTGCCAAAGCATTTATTTTTGCTGTGTTACTGCAGGCATTTCAGTGTAACAAATGTTATTCCTTTTCTTGTCTGTTTTTATTGTTTTTTTAAACCTCCGTCATGCCTCTTTTTAACCTTCCACTCTCATTCTCTTTCCCTCTCTCTCCCTCTCTTTTACATTTTACATCATTTGGTATTTTTTCTCCCTTCATCCCTTCTTCATCCCTCATCTCTGCTCCCCATCATCTTTCTTCCTCTCTCGCCATTAGTATTATTGCTGTAAGAAGGAAGAGTCCGAGTCGGAGGAGGAGGAGCCAGACTTTGCCGTCACGTCCCGTCTCCCACCAGTCCACTCCAACCACAACATTGTGGCGGCGACGGCCGCCGCCTCCTCCATCCCAAATGGCCCCGCCCTTTTCTCCACCCCTCCGCTGGCTCGGAAACTGACGCGTTCACAGACCTTCTGTCCATCTTGTACGCATTATGAGCTGCCTTTCTACCTCCAGCCCCCTCAGCCGCCACAGATCCACCACCAGCCAGATGGGTTGAGGAACGGAGGTGACCGGATCAGCTACCGCAGTGTCCAGCAGCAGGATCTGGACCTGCCAGTGCCTGTGAACATTTCAAACTATCGCAAACCAAACCTCGCCCGGTCAGTCACCATGAGGGACATGTTCACACGCAGCTGTAGCATCAGCACTGATGTTTAGCTGGGCGTGGTTTGAACTTGGTGTAAATTGATGTTTGAATGGATTAGAAAGGCCTAGGCTGGATTGGGCTTAAATCAGACTTTGTTTTTGTCCTTTTGAACAGTGTGATCCAGTCTTATATTGTTTGATGTAGTCTGGTCTCATTCTCCTGGTCACCTCTTGCAGAATGGAGGACTCAGATGGCTCTCAGGACAGCATTTTCAAAGGCACTATGCTCAGGTCTTGGGCCAGTACAGAATTAAAAGTATTTAAGAAATATTAAATTATCAATAACATGAACTTGTTTAAAATATTTCTCCTTTTTTAACAACAAGAATGGAATTTGTTTTAAGATTTGATAAAATTTGTGTAGCCCTACTTCCCCAGGACTCTTCCGACCATGGCCTGAAAGACAGACAGATTCTCGCCATGTCAAAATGACATAATCGGCAGGGATTTTCTCTCTGCCACAGCTGCTACAAACAAAATATGATTAGGAGAAGTCCAGTGTTTCCCTCTCGTATGATGGGATGATCTGTCTGTTCCTCCATCCACAGATTATAGAGATTATAAAATATCACTCACCACCAGTGGAAAGACTAGAGGACGAAGGGGGATGTTTTGTCATGTTTTAGCTGCCACCCACTGACGTTTTAGATAGACTTAACTTAGGCCATAATATTTTAAGACATAAAGGGCTCACAGAAGATGTAAAAAAAAAATCCCTGCTTGTTTTCCACATCTTTTCATACAGGTCTCTGGTTCTCTGAGCGTCTGCTGACAACACAAAGTGTCTATACTTAAGCTGAGAAGGATCTCTGTGGTCTTGCAGGCAAAGTGGACTAGGTGCCAAAGTAGGCTGGGTTCTCGCATTTTTGTGCATATGTGAGAGCGTGCTTGCATGCATGAGCGTGTGTGTGCGTGTGTGTGTGTGAGTGTGAGTGTATGACTTGATCAATTGTTATACTAGAATTCTTACTTCATACAATTAAACACAATCTGTTACCCCTACGTATACTGAACCCAGTAATGGGTTGCAATAACATTTTAAACATTTATTGTAAAGGGTGAGTTGTAAGGTAAAGTTTCCAAGTGCCACTTTACCCTAAATTGATGTTAATGCAAAGAATGACCCAAACAGCTAATATGATAAACTCTAAGTGGGTTTGCAACCGCGTTGTAAATGTGTATTTTACTGATTAATGCTATAACACTGGCTCAAGCTGTAGGTGGCAGTCAGAAGTAAAAAGTTTTTACGGCAACACTTTTAACTTTATGACGTGATCTTCGTTATAGCTCTTCACTGAAGTTTCAGTTTGTGAACTCTTCACTGCATTCCTTGTGTTGTCTCTGATTTGTTGATACAGTATATGGATTCATGGGCTCAAAGATTAATTCACCTTTAAAGACACATCTATAAATATTTAACAGGCCATAGCATACACTGCAGTCTCTCTCTTCTCTCGACTCGTTGGACTGAGGAATATTTGCTCTTGCTCTGAGGTACTCAGAGAGTTCCTTCTTGGGATTGTTTTTATCTTCTGCGCTTGGCTGACCAGCCCTGGCTGGAGCGCACATATTCTGACTGGAGGAGCAGCGGCTGAGTTTTATGGACACGGGACTCACATTTACTGAATGAAATTATTTACTGGTGGCTGTGTGAGGGGTTTGTAGCTGATTGGATTGTCCTTCTTGGATCCTACTCCCCAACCCCCCACCCAACCCCTCAAAATGGATGGCAAACGCTGTTGTGCCCCCTTCTCGCTCTCTCTCTCTCTCTCTCTTTCTCTCTCGCTCTCTCTCTCTTTTTCTGTTGATTTTATCAGAAATCATGCTCATTTATTTTCCCAAAGGGTGAAACAGTAACTGACTTCGTTTTGAGTTTTTTCTCTTGTGACATGTGCTTTCCTGCAAATACACTAGAACACAATACACACAGACACACACACACACACACAGAGTTGTTCTCAATGCTATGCTTTCCTTACTTTTGAAACTGAAACTATGTGACAGTTGCACAGGAAATTTAGTGCCATAAATAGTTATTATTAAAGAATTATTATTATTATTATTATTATTACAAGTGTATATTCAAATGCAGTGTTGCTTTTACCTTAAAGTATTTGAATTACTTGCTTTATTTTATGATCCAGCTGGTTTTTCAGACTCAGTACAGTACAGCAGAAATGTTTCTGTCCTTGTTTCTAATGTATAACTAACAGACACATTGTTGCTAATAAAATGGTGTGAAAATCCTTCTGATCTGTTTTGTTGCTGTTACTAGTTTCGCCAAAACCAAACGGAGTAAACATCTCTTACAGTTCAAATTAATGCACACGTGTTTTTGAGTGACAAGCCCGGGAAGTCATTCATTTTTAATTGGATGTATGCAATGTGTACTCCTATGTGAGACGAAACCTCAGGATACAAGGAGGTTTATTGATGCATATTTTCTATAATGAGAATGTGTATTCCCTGAGACCCCGCAGGACCATATATCTGCTGGCTGCCAAATCTTTAACAGTGGATTCAACCAAAAGGCTGGTGCATCATCCTGGATTATCTTATTTAGTGAACTGCTGAACACCGGGTAAATATCAGCTAGCTGACTATATATGCTGTGCCACCAACAGCAGAGCTGGACCATTTCCTGCAGGCAACCTTGTAGAACATATATAAGATTTATTTTTTGTCTAGACCACAGGATTGAGAGTGGGATTTAGACCATTAGTTTCACTCATCAAAGTAGCATATTGCATGTTTGTCTGGATATCTCTTTGTAAGGGAAATGAATTTGTCTCACCCTAGCCTGAAAACAGCCATCTAATTCTGCTTTGTTTGGTGCATATGCTGGCTATTTTCAGTTGATGACTCTAATAAGCCGACATCTGCTCATCATCTCAACTCAGAGAGGGAAATTACTGTTACTGCAGGAGCCAAAAATTGTACTGTCTAAAAGCTTACTGGTGTAAATATGTCTGAAAGGGAAACCAGTGAACCTGCTAACGTGTTTTTCTTTTATGTTCAAACTCAAACATCAGACATACTGTAATGGATATAATGTTAACACGAGAGAACAGTGAAGCCTGCCAAGCCCTTATCCACAGCACTCGCGATAAAGCCTGTTTACACAGATCCAGTCAGCCCTGAAGCAATAAGGTCAGAGTCATGACAGCAGACGTGTTTGAATGGGGAAGGGTAAAAAGAAGCAAGAATGGGACGCTTGAGTGTGACGATAAACCGCTCTGACAGAGGTGAGGAGGTGATAGCTGCAATGAGAAGTTACCCGTGCAGGAAGGCTAAGAGACGAAAACAGGAAGCTTTATTCTGACAATAAACTGAGTGAGTCAGAGAGGCAAGGAGCCTAATCATACAATAGAAAAACAACTGAAAAACTATCTCAGAGAGGAAATAGAGGAAGTTATTAGAAGGATGAGTCAGAGCTAATGAATGAGAAATAGCACATACCACAGAACACACAGACAGATGGAGGCGTAGAGGAGCTGATATCAAACCGAGGCCTCCCTGGCAGAGACATGAATAGCCATTTTGTGATGGCATTAACACAACAGCACTGCTTCAGACATGAAAACCCTTTCAGATTAATGATGGATTCCCTTTGATGTGGATATATTCAAACTCCCACTTATTTCTACATGAATTGCAAGTATTGTAACAGAGAATTACTGTCACACTAGCATTCCACCCACAAGACAAATTGGCTGGAAACGTATTTATTTATTCTCCTTTACAGTCAACATAATTTACATGTAATAATACTGAGACCACTTGAGGCGATACTGGAATGTACATTGCAGGACAGCTAATAAGGGGTTCAGCGGTGGTGCCTTCATGTAACTGGCTTTTTTAAACCCTGTATGGCCGGTTCAAGAGTGCTAGTGGCCTTTTTATTTGTCTGATTGCACACTCAAATGAACAATGTGATATTCTGGGAAATATTCTGATAATATTTGATCTCTGATTCAGGTCCAGAGCACTTGTAGCATACTGTAGCTCAGCTCAGAGACTGAAAGCATGGAAGCAAACTGCCAGCCTTGCTCTGTCAAAAGTGAAAGCATTGGTAGCATAAAGATAAATACACACTAAATGCAAGCTAACTCAAACTGCCTCACTGCTCGCATGTGTGCATTACAGGGGTACACATTTTTGTGTGTAGGTTTTTGGTGGAAGTGTGTGGTTGTGTGTTTTTCCATGCATTCCTGTATTTGTTTGCATAAAGAGTTTGCACTGTACTTGTATGAATAAGCGCTTGCGCAGGCCAAATGAATTATTTAGAGGCGTAATCGCCTCCAGTGTAAGCAGAGCTCGTAGCGCGGCCTTTAGAGGTGTATCGATGTTTTATGACATGCTTTGAATCATCCCCCCTCATCTACCCCTCACCCCACAGCGGTGTGCTCATTCTCACTCTGTCTGTCCGCTGCATCTACTCTCTCCCTCCTTCCCTTCATCTTCTGCTATCTTTTCCTCCTCCCTCACTCTCTAGAATTACATGTTCTGTGTGTGTGTGTTTGTGTGTGTGTGTGTGTGTGTGTTTTATGGTTCCTGGCCATAATTCCCCAGCAGTGGAATTTAGGATGCAGCCCAGAGGAGCAGCTGGGATTCCATGAATTATGAACATGACAGATAGGGGGGCTTTCCAACTAATATGACAAACCAAAGCTTCCTACCCTGTATCCTCCTTTCCTCTTATTGTCCTGCTGTTTCAACCCCCTGTCTTCTTCCATCCATTCATTCCCATGTCCTTGTTCTCCTCCTCCTCAGATTTTCTTAACGCTCACTTTTCAGATTCGGCTTCTCTACAATCGTAATACAAAACTTTCCTTCGATTGCCACAGTGAAAGCTAAATTGGCAGTTTGTATCTCACTGGATCAGGCTATTTCGTGCAACAACACAAATACTACTACTGATAACTACTATTGATGAAGATATTATGGAAATTGGCTCAGGTTTGTTGCAAGTACAAGGAAATACAAGTGTGTTGAGTTGGACATTCATTCTTGATCTTGCTTTAATAAAAGAAAAACTTAACTCAAGGTTGCTTTCATTTTTTGTAGGAAGTTACTAAAAAAAATACTGCAAATGTACCATAGAAATTATTTTACATACCATACACCTTTTGCACAGAAGACATTTTGACATGTCACAGTAGGAAAAGCACAGGTGTAAATAATAAAATGAGCGATGGCTGAAATTAGTTTAGCTGCTTCAGTTTCAGAGTCCTGGTATTGTTCATGCTGACTCACTGTCACACTGTCATGACCTACTGGGACACTTCAACAGAGCGTAGCCATTGTTAATGTCATTAGAAACACCTGTAGTTTTTCCACCATGACAAGATAAAACGCCAACTGTGAAAAAGACCTGTGGAGTCTAGCTACGAGCCTATGAGCATCAAATAATGCAGGCACCCACGAGCACAACTGACAGCTTCCAATTATGTTCACAGAGCACCGTGTTCTTGAGCATAAACAAAGACTGCTGCTAAATTCTGTAATGATACTGTGCTCTACAGATCATCCTTTGCAGATACTTTCCTGTAGTCCTCTATACTGGCCTCCCTGAGACCTCTCACCACCAATATGGACACTACCCAGACTGCCAAAAATAAACACAGGCAGTCCAAACTTTGAAAGGTTGGTAGTACATTAGGAGGGAGCTCTTTCCTCAGACTATAGTTACAAATACAACCAACATCACGAACAGACACTTGCTCACATTAACAATAACGGCAGATGTTGTGTTTGCTCTGACATTTAAAAAAAATCTGTGTCCTTACAGCAGGAATTTTTGTACATTCTCATAAATGAAACATATGACTTGTGTCCTTAATTAACAAATATCAGAGATACAGTACATAGCAGTCATTCAGAATATGTGATAGACACATTTATTGTTGTGTCAGAGATGGAGAGAAATAACAGTTCTCCACAAATCTCACTATCTCACACACACACACACACACACACAATCGCATGCAGGAGCCATTACTGCCCGGTGTGTATAATCTTTCAATTTCTAAAAGGAGAAAAAGCCGTGCCTCCTGTCTGAATTTTTCATTCCCCACCCTCTCTGTCTCTGTATAACAACTGATAAATAAGCAATGAATCCTGAGGACATAAAGCAAGAATGGACTGGATTTTATGTCCTCCACACCCCAACATCAGCTCCCCTAGATAAACATTTTGGTCTGCCTTTCTCTTTCTGTCTCACCCTCTTCTTGTTTCCGTGAACCCTGTCTCTCTTTCCCACTCATGCTCTCCATCTCCCTCTCTCTGTCTCTCTCTCTCTCTGTGTGTGTTTTAAGAGCTAAATCTTTTTTGCTGTGTTCCTTTTCTTTTGGTATTTGCCCAGTGAACCGTACTTGAAAGACTCTGGCCCCAAAATGTGGTGTAGAAGTGTGTGTGTCTGTTTGTGTGTGTGCTTTTGTGGATTGAACATGACCTTTTGCTTTGCTAATCCACCACCGATTTAGATTTAGAGCACTGGTGGCTTTGAATTAGTCTGAGAGGCAGCTTGGTTGGTGAGCGGTCCACGGTAGCCTCAGTTTAGATTAGCGCGTGAATACATGGCACAGCATCGCTCTCTGATTATGCAATATTCTTCTCAGTCAAGAAGTGTGTGGGTTGTTTCAGACAGAGAGACAGAAAGAGAGGGAGTCTGTATGTAAGTGTTGAGAGAGGGAATCAGGGGGAAGATGTGATGAGGACAGAAATAAAGGAGTCAACTTAGACAGTGCTTTGACACCATCTGGTGGTCAATAAGGACACATCCTAGTCAAACACTAAGCTGCAGTATAGAGAGTGGTGGAATTAGCAGAGCTGAAACTTTGATCAAACAGAAAGTTAGAGTCTTTTAATCGTTATGTTTGAAAGGCTTAGAACTTTTGCTATAGCCTGATTCTAAATTTTATTTTAAAAAGTTTACATTATGTTTATTTACAAAGTTTACATCATTTAATATGAATTCGTTTCATTTACTGAATGATCGTTAGACCTCCCGAATAACTAAATAGTATGCAGAGGGATCTGTGGGAATTAACGAATACGGAATTGACGAAGGTAATAGTCTCCCAAAACAGTTAGAGCCGCAAACGAGTCTCAATCGCCATTTTCCACACCGTCGTTGCCAGGGTGACCTAACTAATCGAAGTCCCGCCTCTCGGCTTCAAGAACCAATCAGGTTTTAGATTGAGTCTGCTTACCGTCAGGCCGCGAACTGCAAACTTCCTACTGTTCCCTGTGTTCGTATGCTATGTTTTACCGCATCAAATCGACCCTAACATGCTATTTTTCATAATATTTAATACACTATGAACACAGAGCAGCCCATTGAAACCCGCTGTAGTGCAAATAACTGTTCCGTTTCAACGCCGGAGGGGAACGACTTGAAGAAAGGAGCACTGAGAAGGTAATTCAGTGTAACGTTAGCTCTATCAGTAGCTTCTCTAGCTAGCTATCGTCAAGGCTAACGTCAGATAACATTAATGTCAGGCATTACTGATTTAGTTAATCACTTTTAAAATGTTGGCATAAGCTAGTTTCACTGTCCCCATGTATCGCCGAGTTATTGTCTCAACACGCCCCTGACACGACATGTGCTGTAACTGTGAAGTTTATGTTGTTAGTTTAAGATGTTATTGCTGTAGCTTTAAAGATACTAACCCCAGGCATCATAACATTTTTCTCTGTTTGTTTGAAACGGTATTTATGTGGGAAAATGGCTAAGTGAATGCCTTTTCTGTCAGCGTTTACACATTTTGCTGTTGACCACTAAATCAGCAACCATCTTTTGTCTGTTGTAACATTTTAAAAAATCAATCCATCTACCATTTCACACTCAAGAGGTTCATCTGAGTAACTCTTAACTGTTAAAATGTAAAATATACTTTTTGCAGAACTTGTCAAAGTTGGTTTTACCATGTCAGTGTGAGTCTTAAGAAATTCAGAGCCTGCTGATGAGTATCTGAGTAAGCCTTAGTTTGATCATTATCAGACATAGCCAGGAAACTAACAGAGACATTTTTCTTTATACAAACACACAGACAATCCAACTGTTATAGTTATTGCTGACCAGTCACCTCAAAGACACTTCTGTTATTCTTGAAACATTTTCTCACGAAAAATATTGTCTTTGTTATATTGTCAAAGCATCTTTGAGTGTTGTGAAAAGCGCTATAGAAATCTGATGTATTATTATTATTATTATTATTAACAATAGTTTCCTTCCCTTCCTTCCCTAGAACTCCATTCTCAAAGTTTAAGAAAGTACACTCCAACTTCAAATCACCCGTAAGTAAACCCCCTCTCTGTCTGTAACACACACAGACACACACCTAAATCCTGTATTTAGTGCTACTTTGTTTGTTTTGCACCTCACAGGTTCAAGTAACCGAGAGAGCTAAAGTTAGTCCTGCAGAGGAGGTGGCAGAGCTAGAGAGGAGAAGAGAGCAGCTGGACACAGAGATAGCACAGCTGGAGGCTGAGTGAGTACAGCTGTGTTTGTCTGGCTGTATTTCTGTTTTTAAAGCCCATTTTGAATAGTATATGTTGAGGTTAAGAGTGTAGTGTTGACTGCCTATAGCTCAGTTTAGGATTAGGGGACAGGGAATGATTAATGATGATTCCCACAAGTAGTACCTTGAAACACCAATAATACCCATATCAGTATCTTCTTTTCTGCACATAATTTGTCTGTATTAATCTGATTTATCTCTTTCTTAAATGCTTGCATTTTTCTGTGCATGCCTATGTATTAGCATTTGCACAGATCTGCTTTTGTGTGAAACTAGTTGTGTGTTTGATTCTCCAGGGGATACAGAGAAGAGGAGCTGGAGCATCATATTGATATGCTGCATGAATACAATGACATCAAAGACATTGGGCAATCACTCCTTGGCCGTATTGGTAAGATAACCGCTCATATAGACTGGATATCTTTCCAATTCACTAGTTTGAAGTGGCATTTAAAGGTGCTAATGACAGTAGGCTGAAAAGCCTACTGTCATTAGCCTATGAAAGCGGCTTGAACCACCCACAGTATACATGTAATACTAAACATGTTCTCCAGTCATCATTATAGGATGTATTCTCTCCTCCCTCTGTTAGCCATGGCCCTTTTGTTGCCATGACAGATGAAGTGCAGTTGCAGCTACGACTTATGATTTATTTTCTGAAATTTCTTTCCAAGCTTTCCACACCAGAAAAATGTGTGTTGCAAGATGACAGCTAACCAAAACTGTCAACTGAGTGAGCTGTCTGTCTGTCTATGTGACTCATGTTCACACTTCTTGGCTCACTTATTATCAGGCAGTGTGAACCCTGAGCAGACTAGATGAGACATACGACAGTATGTCTTTTTCTGGTGTGATTTGGATAGAAGAAAACAAACCATATAAAGGTGTGAACTACCTTAGTGACTGAGATGAATATAAGCAAACACCCTTAAATAGAGAGACAACATTTGATTTACTGCAAATCATAGAAGGAAATATTTGAATAAACTATTATCTCATTAGGAATTGCAGCTATTGCATGTGGGAAACATGTTAAGGAAAACGGATAGGCTTTGCTTTGTCACATTACAATATACTGATAATGGAGTTGTTCTACCGCCAGCCACCAGAGGGCAACAGAGCAGTGTCTCTGATTCTCTGAGGCTGAAGCAAAAGCTAAGGCCATTTTTTCATTTAATTTTCAACAGTATTTAATCCCACAACACTGATTATGTTTCCACCTGGATTGTAAAATATTCAGTTTCATTAGATTAACACTTGTCATTGGTTTAAATGTCTCTCTTATTTGGATTATGTACTCAGACTCCCAGCTGATCAGTCTTAAATAAACCAGCCACTGAACGTCCTTTAATTTCCTGTGTTTCGTGATATGTCCGCTAATATTGATCAGCATTGTCCTCATACATCATTTGACATGACATGGTTATGAATGCAATACTTTTGTGGTACATACAGTGATCACCTAACTCAGGTCACTACTTTCCATCACTTTCCCTCGTCAGTGAGATCAAATGTGCCATTTCACCCTCTGCCTGCAACTTTTACCAAAATTTCTGTGACAGTGTATCATACTGTGCAAGTCTGTAAAGTAGTAATGAATGTACATTTGGGGTACACCAGTATGAGGGAATAGGCTGTAATCCGTGAATGAGTGTTGTCAGCCTTTCAGCTTTATTTGTGTGCATGTGCTGCAACTGTATGGGGTTGAGGAAATGTCGAGAAGTTGACACCTTTCACACTGTTAGGAAGGTTTTGGTGAATCACAGCCAAGTCACATTATGGCCTGTGCATGGGTCATAACAAACATGACTTTTTACCTACTTTGACATGCATGTGCTTGAGTGTGTGTGGTGTTAAATGCTATCTGGAGAGCCCTCTGATTTAGTCTGCTGATCCTTGCAGAATATGTACACATGATCAGCACAGACAGTTATACATTTCCTGGTATGCTCTGATGTCGCTTATTTTCCATTTCTGATGTAATCTACTAATCTAAAAAACTGGGTGAACTTTCATTTTAAATCTGTATTGTGAGTTAAAAGCTGGCTGTCTCTTTAAATTCTCCCACAGTACAGTGGAGGGTCAGGATGATAATGACCTCTCAGTGAATGGAGATGGCGTTTCCCCTCTGAGACAATGACAGTCTTTCACATCACCGACACACACGCACACAATTACAATCTCTGTCTATCATGCAGACACATGCATACACTCACGCCACGCGTACACACACTGTCAAATACAAACACACGCTATCATTCCCTCTTCTTGCCCTCTCTCTCTCTCTCTCTCTGTCACTTTCTCTCAAACACATACACACACTTTAACGAAGAGTCTACACTTAAACACTGAGTTGCTGTTGTACTTTATGCTGTTATGCTGAGAGGGAGGGGATCAGTGGGCAGGCTGCAGAGAGAGACAGGAGACAAGTGGAGATGCCCTGCAGTACCCTCTAAAGACAACTGTCCCTTTGTCTTTCACCACGTCCGTCTGTCTGTCTTAAGGTCATTGTGACTTAGAACTGTCCTTCTTGCTTATTTGCATTTCAATTTTCACAGATTTAGAGCTATTTATATCAGCTGTGAGTTTCAGAGTTCAATCTGTGCATATAATTGATCTTAAAAAGAAAAACTTACTTACTTTATCAACAATTGGTTATAAAAAGGTCAATTTTGTGTGTATGGTGATAGAATAATGGGTGTGTTTGGATTTATATTTTCAGTTTCAGGTGAAACCAAACATTTTGAATGTATAGAAAAAATAGTAATTCCCTATTCTTAGCTTTGGTCAAAAGTTTTAAATTATTCTTAATTGTTCCTGACAGATTATGTTGTTTATAATCAACAGTGTTATCCCTGACTTTCTTCACCTTTTACAGTTGTAGGAAATTATGGCAAAATTCATTCATTTGAGACTTAAGTCTGAAATTGGCATTTACTATTCATGTACAATACTTTCTACACTGAAATTTCATGAAATGTCAGTGAAGGCAAACATACAGTATAACAACAAGCTAATGAAGTCTGTTGAAGAGTGCTGTTGTAGCTCCAGGCTTTCAACAGCACTGCATGTACACACCCTCGCTGAACCAATATTATTTGCATAAGGTAAAAGAGAAACAGCTGCACCACTTAAGTGCAGAGCTGTTTTTTACTATAGTCAAGGCTAGTTAGAAGACCAGGTAAAGATATGTATGATGGAGAGAGAGACAGAGTGTAGTCAGTTGCTGCTGCTTCTCCATTGTAATGTTTTGTCTGCTTTTTTTTATTTTCAATCAATGCTGGTTATGATAAATTGCGATAGACATTTGTTAGGTTCTCTTATTTATAGACTACACGTTATTACTCAGTTGATCTAATTAAGTTAATGCATTAACTGACAACAAAATAGAATCATTTGCAGCCCTGGTAAAGACCTACCAGTACAGTGTATTAGCGTGCTACACGTTTGAGGTGATCCAGTTGTTTATTGCTATGATGTGGTCTTGGTCTGTTTGGTGTTCTGAGACAAGAGGACTTAGACAATGTAATCTGCTGAAATGGCCTAACCCCCACTTTACTGTGTCTTGCAGCTGCTCTGAGGGGGACCACCACACGAGATCTCTACAGCCACTTTGGTCTGGAACTGGATGACTGAAGAAAAAAAGAATGAAAATACAGTGGTGAGAATAGGTCCTAAGAACAAGGGGAGAGGGGCTTAAAGATGAAAAAATGAAAGGACTTTTTGATAGGAGAATGGATTTGGACTAAAGATGTAACTGTGCCTGAAACAGAGGTTTGTCCATTTTCTTTGCAGTTCTGTTTTCACCTCTTTACAGAGAGATTTGATTAAGGGCAGTGAGCATGATAAGAGGAGAATGATGTTAGTCCAGGAGGCAGGCCTGATATTTAAGAGAGACATTATATTTTAAACTATTAACACTGTGACAGAAAACAAATGTTTATATTGTATGACTTTTCTTCAGTCTGTGGCCTACCTTGGTTGTGCAAGAATATAAATGCTACTGAGACACAACTTTGAAGGGACTCGTTCTGTTTTGATATTTGAGCTTATCTAAACGGAGTGTGGATAGGGGTATGTGTGATGGCTGTATGGGTGTAAGATATTCCTCTGACTTTTACAGAAAGCAGGAATGCTGAGCCTTAAAGTGAAAACAATTAAGTAAATGCATCCATCAAAGTGAAAATCCAAATGTTTAAAATAGATGCATTTAGTTTGACAGTCCACTTTTTTCACTGGGTCTGTTCTGTTGAATTCAGTCCAAATTGCAACACATTAGTGTGGTAACACCCCCCCTGCAGGTCATGTTAAAGTCACTCACTTCTTTAAAATATCGTAGTAGAGGAAAAAAGGATATTAGACATCTGTCACACTCATTTACAATTTCCTGCCTGCCCCACTGGATCATCCAAAACTTTTACAAAAAAGAGAGGGTTGGGTACCTACTTCCTTTATTCAAAAAAAAAAAGTCCCTAATTGCTGTTCTGTCTGCCTGAAATACTCACTATATGTGAAGCAAACAAGTGGCATAATGTACTGGGTGTGCCCTTATCTGTCTGAGAGCCCCTGATAATGTGTCTTCTTGGACTGATAGCAGCTGAGACGATTCTGATGATGCTTTTTGACTGTGTGTGTGTGTGTGTGTGTGTGAGAGAGAGTGTTTGTGTGCCAATGGGCGTCTGTTCTCTTGCAGAAAATTGTGAGTGTGTGGTGAAAAAGCATGTGTGCATGCACTTTAGTCCCTCATTTGCAGGTCAAAGCTCATCCTGTTTTCTTATCCCGATCTTTGCATCGCTTATCTTCGTTTACCATCTCACGGTACTTGGTTCGGTGTGGTGTATGTTTATGTAGCCAATGGCAACAGATGATAACGGCAGATCATGGTCTTTGGTTTTCTTGCAGATGGAGTCCGCCATTTGAAAATGGGTTAAATGTAGTAATGCCCTGCAGTAGTGACTTACAGCTGTTTGTTACAGTAGACCCTTTGCAATCTCTCGTGGTTATGCAACAAGTTTCGTGATGTGTCACGTTGCTGTGATGAACTCTGTAAAATGTCAGCCTCCTTGTGTCATTCAAAAATAGGCCTAAGTTATTCTGTTTTGTCATTGTAGGTTGTAAGACTTTATTGACTTACCACAAAAAGTGTCAGAGTGGAGGTTGGACTTACACTTATAATCACCTTTCAGTCCTGTCTGTACCTGCAATTCCAGATATTCATGTAAGCTTCATCTGCTGTATTTTCGCATTTATTGGTTACCAGCCATGTGAGTGCTAAGATAACTGCAGGTTTTCAACAGAACAACCAGCCTCCACCCCAAGAGCTACCTAAATCATGCAATCAGCTGATGTAGCGTTTGGTTGCAGTGAAAACCAGCAGGCTGATGGCTGATAGGTTTTCAGTTTTTATTGTAGACACTGGCCCAGGGTGGCAAAAGATAGTGAAGTCCTGGCCATTGTTTGAAACCTCGTTTCTCGGGTCCCCTCATCTTGTGGCTGCGCGCGGAGTAATGAATGGACGTGGTGAGGCGGACTCTACGGGCAAAGAGGCAGGGCTCGTTTTACGCCACACACGGTTCTGCATCGGGGCCTGCGCTTGTCACTACCGGGTGGAAACTGCTACGCGTGCTGGCCTCGCCGCTGCTGCCTTGTGGAGCTAGAACAGGCAGGGCCGCGCCGCATTTCCTCTTCACCAATGCCGCAAACCCCGCCCCTGCCGGATGGACATGTTAAAAAATCGCGCTCTGCTATTGGCCCTGGCGGCCGCCCGTCAGCCCTTATTCCTGGTACACTGATGGGACGCTGACGGTGGTGGGCGGGCGCAGCTAAGAAAATTATAAGGTCATTTGAATTACGCTTGCTAGCGAGGTTATCGGCTACAATGAGCCCAGAAATGATATCAGCGATTGTGACAATGAACGGACGATGATCTCGGGGTCAAAGTCGACGCGCACAGCCAGGCGAATTTGACTCCCGACCCTACCGGAGGAGAGGAGCAGCAGCAGCAGCGGCGGCGAAGGCGGCAGCAGCAGCAGCTCGTTGTGGTATTAACAACAGGAGGGGATCCCGGTGCGTGTGCCTGTCGTTGTGTCGGTTTCTGTGAGCCTCTGTCAAGCCCAAGCCGAGCGGCGGTGAGGAGCGGAGGGGGGGCGACCAGGCTAGCCTGTAAGCCGATCAAGGTGGAATCGCACACAACGAGTTTCACGTCAGGGATTTCTGCGCACCTACATGCTGTAACGGTGTGAACGAAGCGCAAGGTATGTGAGCGGAAAAAAACTGGTCATCCCAGCCACAGCCCTAGCTGACTGAGCGCCCCCGTGATTATCAACTTCACGGATGGGTCCGGTTATTATTTGTTGGGAGAAAGGGGATAGAGTCCGGCAACGACTCTCTCCCTCTCTCTCCCTTGTCCTTTGTCAACCTTGTGTGCGCTCAACCCCGCTGACTGGACTCTGGAGGTGGCTCGACACTTTAATATCAGGCAGCTCCCGGTAATTTTACATGTACGTGGGAGCTGCGTATTCGGCACGTTTCTTCATCCTAAAAGAGGCTGCTGATGTTGTCACACTGTCCATCCGCTTCCTCGCTTTAAGCCGATGCGCGCAATACGCTGCGCATCCTGCTTCCCAGGCGCGCCTGTTACCATAATAACCTACATCGGGGTTAGCCAGATAAATGATGTCCTGCCGGGTTAGGATCGAATGCCCCCGTCTGAAAGCGCACATGGCGTGGTCAGCGAGGTGTTGCCTGAACCAACAGTGGGCTGAGCCTCGCTTATGATTTCCCCATCCACTACCGCAATATGATGCTACGCGCCTTTTAAATTTCCGGGTGTAGCTGTAGCAGCAGCAGCAGCGAATGATGAGGCTGTTTTTTTTCTTACTGTGAGGTGGCTGTTGCCCTCTCACAGCATTTCCTCCCTCTTGACGTGTGACAAATCATACCATGTATATTCGCTGGACACTCAGAGTAATTTAATCGTCCGCACAGATCGCCGGTGTACGTTTTGAATAGCAGCACAGCTGTTTAATTGGCATGATAAAACCATCATCACCATTACAGCCACATCCAGGGAGGCAGAGCGATAAATATCTAGTCAGCATCTTGACTCCAGAAAACACGCTGCACTATTATAAGACAGAAATCTTCCCAAATATAGAGTCTAAGTTGTTGTGCCATGATTATAAACAGAAATAACCCCGAGTGTTTTTTCTGTCTAGGCTAATGAATAGATAATAAGCAGTGTAAACGTATCTTTTACTGGTTTAGGATCATCTTCCCAGCTATCAGGTGGCAATGTCAACACATGCTGTCCTCTCTGCTGTTCTCAGCTGTCATGACAAGACTATTCACTTTGAGTTAGGGTTTCCCCAAGGTCTCTGCTGCCTTGGGCTTTTATTCAGCTGCAAGAGAAAAGGAAACCCAAGGATTTGCTTGGTTTTACAGATTCTGCACATGTAAACAGATGTACTACACTCCTATGTGTAGTTGTTTATTTACAAAATGTTTGTGCTTTCTTTGTACACGATTATGGCCACTTAGGTATTTCATACAAGATGAGAAGATACAGTAAAGGACTCAAATTCTATTCTCTTGTTTCATATGGGCGACCCCTTCTTCCTTCACTGTAAATACACAGTCCATTCAAGCTTTCAAGCTGAGTCACCGGACTGACATGGGCACAGGATGTCTAAACAGAATCAAAGTAGATAACATTCTTAAGTGGCTGGTTTGAATACCACTGTGAAGATGCAGATTCAGTAACACTTTGGCTTGCTTTAACCACACGTAACCTTTCTCCCACTGAACTGATGTTTGGTCTGAAATGTTTGTGATTAGTAACCAGGGTCTGCAGCCCCATTATCTCTATCTATTTATATGTGTGTGCATTCTTTCAGGATGATGCGTCTAGCGTGCTGCACAGCCCTGCTGTTTGTGTTGAGGCTGCTGGTGGGCTTGCCTTGGTACCAGGTTCTCCCGGCCATCTCGATCTTCTACCTGGGAAGTGGAGGATGGAGCTTCCTGCAGATTTTTGCCAAAACAGTTGGCAGAGACTTACAGTAAGCACAGGGATGCTGTGTGTTAATGATGAATAATTAAACCTAAAAAAGTAATAGAATTTGAATGCTTTTGTTTCTCTTTTGAGCATGGACAAATTACTGCTATTGATTGATTTCTTTATTTTTCATTCACTGTTTTTCAACCAGTTATGTCTTGTCTCAACTGTCTGCTGTCACAGGAAGTGTCAGCTGAAATATAGTGCAGTCTATGTATTTTGACAGTGACAGATTTTCATTTGTTTTGGCTCTGCACTCCAGAACATTGAGCTGTAAGTGAAACGGTGACTACAAGGGTAAAGTGCTGACTTTCAGCTTTGATTTTGAGAGTATAAACATCCACATTGTTTGAACAGTATAAGAACTAAAGCATTATCATGGTCTCACTGCACTGTTCAAAAACCGAGAGAACCATCATTCTTTTTATGCAAATAATTGGCTGTGATTCCTACAGTGTTAATTTAATATGGATTGGAGAACAGCTTGAATCATTTCATTTCAAATCTAGTGCACTGGATACACAGCCAGAACAGAAAATGTGTCACTGTCCAAACACTTACAGGCATCTCTATGAAAAAGTTCCTAAGGATAGTTGCAGTCAGCCAAACTAAGATCTTGGACACAAAGTAATAAAAAACAGGCATTTGGACACAGTGTAGTTGTTGACAAACAGCGAACACCAAAAATTATTCCATATAAAATTAAAAAGTCAGAATAGGGCCACTAAAAATTTTGCAGGTCTTTGCTTGTATGACAAGACATTAGTGCAGGTAGGGCAGGGCTATAAATCAGAATGATCATTTATCACCACTCAGTTGAATGATATATGATGAAACAATGGTCTTGACTCAAAGACAATAATGCCATCCCAGTTAATCATTAAAAGAACATGCACTGGGTCAAGTTCCCTTCAAAAAAAAAAGTGCCATTTATGAACATCTGATTATGTTCGTCACAATGCAAAACATTTTCGTCCATGTGCAATTGAAGTGCTCTTCACATCTAACCCTGCAAAAATGTAGTCCATCATCTTTGAAAGCAGTTTTGAAGAATTCACCAGCCAGGACCCGAGGCTCTTCTTCAACAGGCCTAGTTTTAAAGCAAGGTTTAGCGACCAGCTGCAAATTCCTGTCCTGCATGTTTCACAACTCTGTGACATGGCAGGTAGGCGGAAATATTTTAGACAAATAGAGAGGATGGGGAAGGAGCTAATCTTTTAACTGTCTTACCCATATTTACAGTTGGAGGTGGTCTTGGTTTGTGTCATTTTTCCTCAATAGTTTCAGTGAAACAGGAAATTGTAAAATATGGCCTTTAATGACCTCTTCATGAGACATAAGTCAAAGTGACCTTAGCAGTAGTGACCTCTGCTCTCCTATTGTTAGAGAAATAAAGATCACAGTTTCAAAGGCTATATTATAAAGACTTTTTGCTGAATTGTCATACTATAAGAGCATAGCGTAACTAACTTCTCATCTTCTAAAGACCAGTAACTACCTAAGCTTCAGCCTCCAAGTTGGGCACACCTGCTCAGATACAGATACCTAAAACTGTAATTGTAGTTCTTGTAATGTGGTGGCTGTTTGTGTATTGACAATGTTTGAAGCCTCAAGGTTAAAAATTCACTATATCTAAGTCTGTTAAAGCGGTGACTCATAAATTCTCATTGTGTAATGTGGTGTGACAAGGCTTAGGTATTTACACTGTTAAAAGCACTGTGGGTCACATCTTAATGCCTTTGTACACTAAACCAACCTCCAGTATACACAGCTCTGTCCCTGCAAATGCCAGTCATTGTAACTGGGTGGTCTGGTAGGCGTAAGGTGTCTGTGTTCCCTAGACTTGGTTTTAAGTAGAGTTTTTTTTTTCTTAATAGTGCTGTGCAGTTTGTTGCCAGTGTGAAAGTCCACTCATGAGCATGAATGAAGGAGATATAAATCACAGAATTTAGTCATATCAGATTAATTATAGGTCTATCTAAAAGTCACTTTGCTAACAACAAGTTAGCATGACAAAAAAGTAGCTCAATAAAAGAAACCGATTTTATAGTTTAGAGTTCATGTAGCTTGTCTGTTGCATTAGAAGGAGCTCCAAACAGCTTTATTGTGGACAAGTGTTCAAATGAAATAAGTGAATCAGCTGTGCAACAATAAATTATGGTTATCTTTACCAACATGAAGCCTAATCCCCCATGTAATGATAAAGGTATAATCACCACCACAGTGTTGCCATGAAGTGACTTTGCTTGATAGGTTTTTATGAGGGGTCTGTAATTATACAGTGCTTAGTCGAAGGCCCGCTGCATGCACCTTTGCACCATACATGCAAAGTATTGAGTGAGATGTTTCTATTTATGGAGACTTTGTCCCATGGACCCATTCAACCACCTCTGTCATAACCTTTTATGTGTTGTTACGTACTGTATTGTACAGTATAGGTAGATAGTAGAATATAGGATAGATGCCCTTAGTTGGTCAACTTGTGGATAAGCTTCAAAGTACACTGCAGTGTTACACGTCATGCATACTTCATATTACTGCTGATCATTATCTGAAGAATATCTATGTTTTATGTTTGATTTCTCACCATGCACGCATCCACTGTGCAGAGAAAGTGATTGATTTCACTACAGAGTTAATTCTTAAAACCTGCCTGAGACGTGTGTTGGAAATGTCACAATAAACATATAGTTGACTGTTATTTTACATTATTGTTGCATGGTTACACAGTTGCAAACTTTGTTGGTCAACAGAAACATTCTTTGCTCAAGAGCAACCAAATTCACAGCACTGGCATATGATTACAATTATTTTTGGCATCTGAAACTCAAAAGTCCTTAAAATCACCAAAAGGAGAGTTTTCAGAAAGTTTCTTTTCACAGCTGCAGTGATATGTCATGACTACACAACTGAAAACAAAATAAAAGTGTCAAATTAATATTTATGTTAACATTCATACTGAAATGAATTAAAATTGCTTAATAAAACATGAAAAATATGGAAAACCTCTCTTTTAATGTTAATTTTCTCTTGTTACTTCAGTGCTGCTGGTGTGTTGTTGCGGGTGAAGATGAATGTCAGACGCCACCTCAGAGAGAAGAACACAATTCCCAAGATCTTTGCTGAGACAGTGCAGCGACATGGAGACAAAACGGCGCTCATCTTTGAGGGGACTGGGGAGAGGTGGACCTTCCGACAATTGGATGAGTACTCCAACAAGGTGGCTAACCTGCTGCTGGAACGAGGTTTCAGGGTAAGACTACAAAACAAAAATTTCCATAAAGAATGAGGGGGAAAAAGACTTCTGTGGCTAATTTAACATGTCATGTCCTAACAAACTCTTTGTTACATATAACTGCTTTTGATTCAGCTTTAAAAACCTACCCATTTTTCTTTTCAGGAGGGCGATGTGATTGCCCTTTTCATGGAGAACAGGTCCCAGTACGTGGGCCTCTGGCTGGGCATGGCCAAGATTGGAGTAGAGGCCGCTCTCATCAACTTCAATTTGAGACTAGAGGCCTTGGTCCACTGTGTCACCATCTCCAATGCCAAGGCTGTGGTGTTTGGCTCAGAGCTGACTGATGGTGAGAGCAGGGGAGAACTGGGGGGTGGGGGGAGATTAGAGAGGCATCTGAAGGATGTGTTACAGATTTTGTTATGGTAGCTGGAAATCTGAGGTTTGCCGTACAGAACATTACCTTATGCTGATGAGTGTTGTTCTACGTCTGCTGTGATGAGACTTGTGAGTGGTGCAACAGAGGTCATAAAAGAAATATGGGTTTTGAAAGAGGTGTCTCTTTAAGTCAGTCAGCTGGAGCTTTAAATGGCTGACGGATGGAAAGAAGGAAAGATGTAATGAAGAGGGAAGTGGAGAAATGTCTCCATTATCAATCTGCAGCGTTCAAGGTCTGACCAAAGAAGATTGACTGATAAATGATAAAATGAAACAGATAAGAGGCATACAAGGAAGGATGGGTTGACCTACAGCACTGAAATGTAGACAGATGTCTACAGTACGCTAAAAACTGATCGTACAGTAATAACTAGAGATTTTCAAAATATTTTACAGACTGTTTTATACTGAACAAAAACTAAAACAGCAGAGCTGATTTATAACCACTGTAAAGCCCCACTGAGTCACATTGTTTTTATAAATTAGAAATATTGTTACATTAAAGCTGTTGTTTTAATGGATAATAATTACAACACATAAAATAATTAAGCAGCTCTGTTTTTTCTCTCATTTAATTCTGGGCTCGAGCTTAGATCTGTGATATTGACTAATAGATAAACAAATTAGTTGCCAAGCAATTGTCCAATATGCAGTGATTGGTGATTTCTATTTAGCAATAAGATTAAATAGACCATTCAAAGACTTAAAGCTACTGCTACATGAGCACATTTGTGAGTATTTTTTTAAAGGTACAAGTAAAACTGATATTCCCGTTACAATATCTCATCTACTAACCTGCAGTATGTTGTTAAACATGCCTCATATTGCTTGGACTTTGGAGGCTTTAATAATATAAAATTGCAGCAGCTCGGTACAATGGTCAAACATAAATTAGGGATCTGTTTCAATCTCCTCATGACCCTCCTTTTGGATCCCTGCCCAATCTGAAAAGCCCTGATCTAAACAGCTATAAAGAGTGAATGGGTTTTGAGCTGGTCATCCTGGGATTGATGGAACAGTCTTTGTATCGGATCCTGGACGTGTCATGTGCTTTATGCCTTTAAGTAATTGGAAACGCAGCCTCTTGGCTACTGAGCAGGGCCAAAGTCGAGCCAGTAGCATTAGTACTGAGCCAGCATGACAGAAGGCTTTTAAATAAAGCTACACTGTCGTTTTTTTCAAAGGGGAAAATATGAGAGCTGTTTGAATTTGGTTCCCTTTTCCCCTATGCTTCCCTCACTCTTACATATTGATACTTGCCTGCCCTTCTCTTTTGTCACATTCGTAGGGAGGTGTAATTTTAACCCATCCTGATCCATATTACCTTGGCCCATACCTCCTTAGTTCCTTGTCTGTAGTGTTGCTTCAGTGTTGCACCACATGTAGTTACGGTGGTAAAACTAATAGAATTTGCTTTAATGTGTTTGCCTCCCTGTTATAGCTGTTTCCGAGGTCCACAGTTCAATGGGGAAGGCAGTGCAGATGTTCTGCTCTGGAGACTGGGACCCCACACGAGTCCCACAGGGAACCGAGTGCCTAGAGCCCCTGCTGGCTGACGCCCCATCTCACCTGCCTAGCAGGCCACAATGCTGCTTCACAGGTAAGAAAAACTGTGTCTGTCAAATCTCTCGCGAACCATCAGGATCAGCATTTTCAAGCCATTTTACAGAAGCTTTGACTCATTTTAGGTGATATTTTCTGTGGTGTAATTATAATTCACGAAATCTACCGACAACAGATGTCATGGTTATCACCAGTAAATCTTTCGAATATTTCTTTGTGTCAAAATTTCAGCGACGACTCTAACCAAAGCTGCAATTTCAAAAAGTAAATTGTTAGCATTTACTCTGATAGTCTGGCAGCACAGACCAGTTGTCAGGTGGTGAGTAATACCTTTGGGGCCAAGCAGTGACTCAGTCGGTGAAATCACACCACTAAATCATATTGAAAAATAAACTACTAATAAACACAAGAGCAAGACAAAAAACCTTGAATTCACAGTTTTTTCATGAAGTGAAACATTTGTGTGATTAATCAAATGATCTTCATGAGCTAAAAGACAGAAATTATTCCACAGTTTTTACTGTTATCATTAAAGAGATTACTGAGATTGTATGGTTTGCTTGTTTGTAAGGCAACCAATATACAGAATATGGGTCAAATGGAGAATGAATTGAATCCATAATATTCCTAAACAACTCAAGTCAGTTAGCCCAAAATCACAAATTTGCCAGCAATGGCTTTATAATCTGTACAGCATTCAACACCTTTTATCTTCAGACTCTTTGTTCAGATAAGCAAAAAGTAGCTAGGTAGAGTAGGTAATAGTTTATTTTGTTGTTCTCTACATTACTGAGCATTTCATATTTTTATTGTATCCAGAGAGTTAATCAGTTTTATTCACAACAGTGGATTGAGTCCCACCTGCTCATTCACTTGTGCTATAGGACCCTTCAGCACCACATGACAGTCTCAGAGGCAGGTGCTGCGTCTGACCTGCGTGTGACCTTTGGCCGTGTTGTCGCTCTGCAAAGTGTTTCTCTGGCAGTCCTGTCAGACTGCAAACAAAATGCATCAGCATCAGACCAGTTAGGTCACATTCAGAGGTGGTTAGAGATGCATATGTACACATTGTGTATGTTGTTTTGAGTGAATGCAAACAAGTGCTGCTGCACTGAAGGGCTGCTTAACAGGGGCTGTTGTTTATTACAGATAAAATCAGTTGCGAGCTATCATTCAATGCTGTAACTTAGTGGGAATGAGGTTGCAGTCAAAACTGCTAATAAGCCTGTAATTAAGGATCAAAGCCAAGCATTTTCACTCCTGCACAGCTAATCAGAAGTGAGCATTCAGCAAAGTGTTCTTTGAAAAAACAGCATATTTAAACACGACACTGTTCATTTTTACACACTCAAACGCACGGTAAAACCACTCATAGTGCATTTTGTTGTTGATATGTGTGTTATCTCACTCTCACTGTGCTGTCTGTTTCAGATCGCCTATTCTACATCTACACGTCAGGAACCACTGGGATGCCTAAAGCTGCTATTGTTGTGCACAGCAGGTAGGAAGAAGTCGTGCAGCTTTCTAACAGACACACAGGAACTGCAGCTGCTCTCTCTGTTGATCCATGCAGCTTTCATGTGTTGTACAAATACTCTTAGAAGAAGAATGGAGGAGAAATACCATAAAACTTGTTGGTTTTCTTTTCACTTATTTTACTTTCTTCTCTTTCCCTGCCTCACCCCACCCTGGTTTTCAGGTACTACCGCATGGCAGCTTTAGTATATTATGGCTTTAGGATGACATCAGACGATGTGCTGTATGATTGCCTTCCACTCTACCACTCTGCAGGTAAAGTTGTAACTGTGTGTGTACAAAGTTGAGAGTCAAGAAGCATATTTGCCTTTATTTCTTCTTTTTCCTTGTTTTTACTTTATAATTTCACTTGGTGTGCAATCAGAAAATGTCCTAACATTAGAAAAACGTATACGTTATGTTACATGTTAATGAAAGAAGAAGTTGCATGCTGTTGCTCTATTGATATGTCTGTATATTTCCATGTTGTGACTAGTACTCTGTGACCCTGACACCACATATTTCTCTGTCCACAGGAAACATTGTGGGAGTGGGCCAGTGTATAATACATGGCATGACTGTAGTCATCAGAAAGAAGTTCTCTGCCTCGCGTTTCTGGGACGACTGTGTCAAATACAACTGCACTGTAAGCATAGTTTAAATTACAAGCCTCTGCCACAGATTTAGTTATTGAATAGCACTCTCCAGCCTCTCAGTGTTTGCTGAAAAGACCTCTTCCCTGTCACTTTCTATAAAAGCAATCTTGAGATTTACTCTTATTCCCCAGCTAAACTCTGAATACATTCTCCAGCTAAACTCTGTGAATACACATTCATTATTGTGAGCTTGCTATTAAATGAGTAAACAGTCATATCTCAGTTATGTCTTATTGCTAAACTTTTGTTTTTCTTATCACCATCCTCCAGATTGTGCAGTACATTGGTGAGATCTGCAGATACCTGCTGAACCAGCCAGTTCGGGACACGGAGCGGCAACATCGGGTGCGCATGGCACTGGGCAATGGCCTTCGCCAGTCCATATGGGAGGAGTTCATGAACCGCTTCAATATCCCGCAGATCGCAGAGTTCTACGGAGCCACAGAGTGCAACTGCAGCCTGGGCAACTTCGATAACAAGGTGGGAACGTGTCCTGCAAAGAAGTGGTGATGATGCTCTTTGACCTCATAGTGGCTTTTGAGACAAAACGCCTTCTGAAATCCTACCACTACCACCACCCACTTGTTCTATAAATGAGTTGTTTTCTCAGTTTTGGGAGCTTCTTGTTAACACAACCCAACACACCACATTGCATTTTTTTGGCTGCTTTTGTCTTCCTCCCCACAGCGAAAGCTCTGTGATTAATGTCATGTTTTGTTTCATGTCTAGATTGGAGCGTGTGGCTTCAACAGTCAGATTCTACCCTTCATCTACCCCATCAGACTGGTGAGGGTTGATGAGGAGACCATGGAGCTCATCAGGGGACCTGATGGCGTCTGCATTCCCTGTAAACCTGGTATGTCTACTGTATACACAGCTTTACATTTTGTAAGTTTAAATTAACACCTCAGGAGCACACACAGCTGTTCATATATTCCTATCCACATCATATGTTTGATTAACAGTGAAATAAAGCTGAACATGTAGTCTGCAGTGATTTGTACTTGGACACATTTGTCTTTCAACTGTATTTATACTGCCAAAACCAACCAACCTACAACCTCCCAAAATTATAGCATAGCATTATGTTTGTAATGTATGTGATTTATTTTAGACACAGAAATACACAGATAGACACACAGTACTCTCTGAAACCCCTGATGGAGCTCAGACAGTACACTTTGTAGGGTTAAAATAGCACTTCAGATTCACGTGACTGCTATTTATACATTCATAAATCCCTCTGGTCACACCTCACTCTTTGTCTCTCTCTTTCTAGGCGAGCCCGGCCAGCTAGTAGGCAGGATCATTCAGAATGACCCTCTTAGGAGATTCGATGGCTACGTCAACCAAACTGCAACCAGCAAGAAGATTGCTCACAGTGTCTTCAAGAAAGGAGACAGTGCCTATCTCTCTGGTTAGTCACTCACACACACAGCCATTCATCGTATCCCCTGCTGAATGACATAAATTAATATGATCTTTCGCCCACCTCTCACCAGGTGATGTGTTGATCATGGACAAGTGCGGCCACATGTACTTCAAGGACCGAACAGGAGACACTTTCCGCTGGAAAGGAGAGAACGTCTCAACGACCGAGGTGGAGGGAACACTCAGCAGGCTGCTAGACATGAAAGATGTAGTTGTGTATGGAGTGGAAGTACCAGGTAACACCTTCTCACGTACCTTTTGATTGTTTGATCAGTTTGTGTCTAAAAGCTCTCATTTTGGTTTGAAGCCAGTTTATCAGCTGGGTCTTAATATTAGTGTAATATATATATGAAATGACACCAACATCTTATCCTCTTTAAAAGAATCACCCTCTAAAACTAATAGAATGAATAGGCAAGAACCATACCATACAGTTATTACGACAGCAGTATGTTTTGTTCCTCTTGACCTATTGTGACATTAAATGAATTCTACCATTTGGAAATGTCACCACATATAAAGCTGAGCTGTAGCTGAGGCTCTGCAGACTGAGTGACACAAAAGACAAATCACAGATGCCACTTTCCAGTCGCTCTGATCAGATTAGATAACTTTATTAATCCCCAGAGGAGGGAACAAGTTCGGTCACCCATGCACAGTGACAAAAAAGATACATACAAGTCATACAGATAACAAAAACAGCAGGTAACAAAAACATACTGCCACACTGCCTACAACTACATTAAAAAAGAAATATATAGTATAATTAGTCAGTGATGTATAGAGGTAGAGGTAAATTAACACAGGCAGACAGGTCTCATCTGCTGTACGACATTAAAGTGTCTCTGTCTATATCAGCAGCATGTGAAGCAAGCACCTGTCTGACCTGAAAACTCAGTGGTCGGCCACAGAATTAAACCTCTGACTTTGCCGTTTCCTTGTGTGTTTGTGTGCACAGGAGCTGAGGGGAAGGCTGGAATGGCAGCCATCGCTGATCCGTCTCACTCCACTGACCTGGAGAAGTTTGTGAAGGACATGGAGAAGGCTCTCCCTCCGTACGCCAGACCTGTATTCCTTCGCTTCCTGCCAGAGGTCAACAAGACAGGTATAATACTCTTTTCACTGCTGTTTGTGTAAAACACATACAAAAGCAAGGACAAATTAGAAAATTAGAATTATTAGAAAAATTGAGGCCAGGCCTTAAAATCACTGTTTATAATAATAGTAATAATGATATTTGATTGAATTTTTGATTGAATAGTGGCATGTTTTGGTCTTTTTCTTCAAGCAGTAAGACAGTCACAGTAATTTTAAAAAAGCTAAGAGGTATTGTAGAGCAAATGGAAATACCTACATCAATTCTTTGTGACTTTCTTTCTCAGGAACATTTAAGTTTCAGAAGACGGAGTTGCGTAGGGATGGCTTTGACCCCAGCGCAGTGTCAGACAGACTCTACTTCCTGGATTCCAGCAGAGGGCGCTATGTGCAGCTGGACGAGGAGCTTTACCGCTCCATACTGTCAGGGAAACACAAATTGTGATGACTAGGCTGACCACTACATTTACATACGTACTCATAGATACATGCACACACACACACACACACACACACATACACATACACATACAGTAAAGGAGACAATATTTTGTGAGCAGGACAGCAGAATGCAGAACCCCATATACACACAAAGTAATAGCCATACACATTCCCAGAGTCAAATGCCAACACATTTACATGCACACACACACGTATACAATGTATTCCCAAACCCACTTTGCTTTTTGATCCCTAAAAACAGACGTATGCACGCCACACACACACACACACACACACACACAGCACCACTCCATCCATCCCTCCTGAAATCTCCCCGGCAACTCCTCTCGCTACCTCAGCAAAACACAGAGAGAGGCACAAAACCCCAGTAACCAGGTCTGTTTGGTAACTTGAAAACCACTCTTCATAGCCACACAATCCCAGTGCACACAGCCCTCAAACAGCCCCTGCCTGTTCATCATGGTCCATCAAACCAGATGTTTCGCTGGAGGACACCACTCGAGGAGGAGGAGGAGAAGGAGGAGGTGGTGGTTGAGGAGTACAGGCTGCCTGGCATCCAGAATGCAAAAACTTGAAACTACAGATAACCACAAACTTGATGGATGATAAAGAGGAATGTGGATTTAGTACATCTAGTGTGCGGTTTCGCAGAGGGACCCACGAGGACCTAAACTGTCTCTCTGATCGTTGTTATGTTAGCGAGATTGTTTTGTGAAAGACTGGAGCCTCTACCGTTGACCTCACCTGCACAATTCGCCAGCAGTGACAAACCTGTGTGACAGCTACACGTTTCCTTTATCTGAAGTTAATTCTATCAAAGTCTTTCCTTGAACTCTTTGGTCTCCTTGTCTTCATTTCTATGCGAAGAAAATGAGGAAAGGACACCAGGGGTTTTATTTTTTAAAGGGAACATAGATGTGAGGGATTTTTGGAAAGCCTTTGACATGTAACATGGTTACAAAAGTAAGATTAGACCAGTGGTTGAGGCTGAAAGTTTTACTAAAGTGCAATAGGGCTCCAGCGTTCATAGTGCAATAATCAGCCGCACCACACAAGAGCTGATATAAAACAAAGCTTTGTATTTAAATATGTCTGCATTACACCAAATATATTTAAGTTGTAGTGTTTGTTTACATATTTAAGAAAATATGGAAGTTTTAGTAATTTATGTTGTTGTAAAAGCTTTCTCTTTTGTAGTAGTGCAAATGTTATCGTTTTTTTCTGCTTTATGTATCCAAATCCGTGCTTTGGTAGCTCTTTAAGTCCTCGTAAGCTGCAGTGTGCATTTTATATCAGCTGCTGGAACACAAAGCAAAGTGATCTGACTGATTCAACCCTGGGCTAAATACACAGGGCTATTTCCATATACAGCACCATTCTGTTCCCTCACTGAGCTGACGTGCAGTATGGTCGCTCGGCTGTATTGTGCAGGTTTTGTCGCAAAAGGTAGACTTTGCCTATCGTAGGGTGCGTGTACATTCTTCTGAAACATATGAAGAGGACTGAAGGGAAAGAAGCACTGAATCGCCTCATCAGCGAGGACTCATGTTTTTTTCGACGTTATTCTGGTGCTAAAGAGAGGGACATCGTGCCAGATTGAGGAGAGCCGAACGATCCAAAGATTCAAAGGCAGGGGAGGAGGGAGGGAGTAGAGACATTGTGACAGGGGATGCATTGAAATAGAGCGGTAGAAGAAGAGAAAATGTGCTTCGTCATCGAGGTCTTGTCAATTGTTTGCAATAGCTGTCATCGGAGGTTGTAGCAGCATGAATGAGCATCTTCAACCACAAGCAGAGCACTGTGCCTTACTGTGAGTTCACCTCCCAGATTCACAGGCCCTGGCCCACACATAGCGTCTCATGGATCCCTGTGTTGGACTTACCTTTGCGCTTCTCATTCAGCTTCTCTCTACCATGACCTCATTTGTCTGTGTCCAGGTTCCCTGTCACAGTGGCCTCGCAAAGCTCGCCCAAATCTTGGGAGCTCAGATTTCACTCTGAAAATCATCTCGTAAAAAGCAAGAGGCAGCCCAGGGACTGACACCTTCATCCTGCCAGGTGCAGGATGAGATTGTGTTGATGTCTCACCAGGCAAATGTTGCGAGGCTGCTGTCACAGCATTTTCATGGATTCTATCCTTTGTACTTCCTTTCCCTCGGATCTCTCAGACCTGACTGTAACCTTAATTTGTCTTCTAGCTGTCTTTGTTTCTTGGGTTGTCTTATAGATATCATTCACCCAAGTTTCCATTTGCTCAGCACCTTTATTTTAAGCCTTTATTGTCTTTCTGCCAACCACCCCCAATCCTTTCCATTAAACCATCTCTTCCCTCTCTCCTCTATCCTCTTTCTTTCTGACCGTGGCCCTCCATCCCTTCGAGCAGGCACCTCTCTTTGACCCTGGCTGTCTCTGTCAGGCACCGAGCCTCATCCTCTGCCATGTCTGCTTCATCTTGCTGCGCTCACGTTGATTCAGACAGTGGTAAAAACAGTAATTGAATAGATTTCAAATATTTCCCTAATCGGAGTTCTTTTAAATGTTTGATTTAGCATATTGGAAGGATTTTTCTTTTGACACCTTTTGATATTGTTCAGGAGGTTTGGTAACATAAAGCTCTAACTACACACCCAAAAACTCTTTTCAAGTATCTTTCGCGATGTGCGTTTTGTGTAGTCTGCCATTACCCTGTGACTTTTTTTTTTCCTTACCTTTGCAACTCACCACATCCTAAGTCACCTACACTTCAGCCAGGCAGGTTGTTGCCAACATTTGAAGACTGGCTGTAATGTGGAGGACTTAACTTTATTCATAAGTTTTACTGTTGCAATGCTACTTTGTTTTCTGCAGACTGTTTCTCAGTGTGTGTCAACAGCTTTCATTAGTTTGTACTTCGACCTGACTGACAACAGTTGACCTTGACGGCTGCAGTCTCCTGACAGCGTCCGTCAAAGTTGCTCTCACCCATCATTCCCCTGTTTTGGGAGAAAAAAAAGGACCAACGAAGCCGTTTGACAGAAATTGAGATTCATCCCTGCTTCCTCTTGTAGTCTTAGTTCAAAGAGTCTGTCTCTCTCACATGTGTATTTCTTCTTTAATGATGAGTGTGAAATGTTCTCATGAATGTCTGAAAAGTAAATGAGTGACCAGTGATGATGATTTTGTAAAGTAAAAGTAAGATTTACGTATCTAAGGGAACACAGTTTGGCTGTTATGATGCTTCTGTGAGGGTTGCACTTGTCAACCCTGACCACCAGGGGGCGCGTGACTAAACAGCCCCATTGCAGAGCACTCTGAATGAGATGTTTCCATTTTCACTTTTTTTTATGAGTTTAAATTATTATTTTTGAAGAACTATTAATTATACTTTGATTGTTTCACTGCTATATATGTTTACTCTTGTTTTCTTTGCGTGAAATTATAGCTTTGTGCTTTTGGTATAAAAAAGGGGATTCATGCTTGAGTGGAAGACAATCAAATGACAGTTGATGTTTTTTGTTTGTTTGTTTGTGTTTATCTTTGGCACAAGGAACCAGCCAGGGATCTGTCTTTCCAGATTAAATTGGTTGTAAATGTTGACCAGGAGCCTGTTTGCCATTTCCAAGACAGGTCAGTGCACAGAACAGCCCAAGGCCTGCAGGGAGTAAGGGGTCTGTAAGACAGGGTGTACTGAGGTTTTAGATCACACCAGAGGGGGCACTGTTTCTTCACCAATACTTAATACTCAGACAGAGGAGAGTCAGGGAAAGGTGCGCATAAATGTCCATGCCATTGTTTTATCATGCAGAAGTTCGATTACTAATGAAAGGACCTATAGCTTCAACTACTGTAGACAGAAATGTATTGGTTTAAATGGAACCATACATATCTCTCAAAATTTGGATTTTCCCCCCAATTGTACACAATTTATAACAGATTTATGTTGTTCTGTGGATATTATCAGTTAAAATCACAGTAAAGGTTGTCTTTCATGTTTTTGCTTCTAAGGCTTGTTAAACAAATTCCCATTTTCCAGGTTCTCTGCATATTTATTACAGAATAAGCCAATTTAATACTTGCCCCAATACACTGAGCATACTAAATTTAGTCTGTGGTGAGTAAATTGATGTGTAAGTTTGTTCACTTGAGCTCCAAAGTGAACAATTTTGTGAGAAAGCCTTGCAGCCTTCCCAGCTCATACTGAGATCAGTCAAAATAACCACACTGAGTGTAAATCACCTGAGAAAATATGACTCCTGACTTAAAAACAAGTTATGTCTGAAAGCACAGTGAAGTTCCCAATCATGTGAGGTTCGGTACACACCAGGCAGGCCACAGATGACAAACCCTGACTGAAGACCTGTGTGTTTATGTTTGTGTTTGTCTCGCTGTCCCTCATGCCTCTGATCAACATTTCTCACCTTGCTTTTTGCACTTTTTGTTCGTCTTTTTCTCCCTGTCGTGGTCCTCAGGAACATCAAACAGTGCTAGAGAAGGAAACAAGTTTGTACATGTCTGCCTATGTGTGTGTGAAAGTTGTTTTTTTTTTAAAATATATTTTACTGTCTCCTTGCACAGGCTGCAGCTCTCAGCTTGTGTGGAGTGTGTAGGGGGAGGTCTGTGAGGTGTGCTGTGTGTGTGAGACACACACACTGATGTCCTCTTGTCCACTGAAGGCTAGCTGTACACAACATGCATTTCAAGAAAATGAGATAAAAGCAGTGCTGCAAATGGAAAATCATTATTAATAAAAACTATTTAAATTGTTCACTTTGGCTTTGATTGTCATGCCACTTTTTTAATTGTATGATTGACATTAGATGGTTGTGCGTAGCTAATGGACATAGATTCTTTGTTTTTCGTGCTGGCTGTGGATGAGCTGTTTTGGCATGATCAACATGGCCATTTACCCTGAAAGGCTTGTGTTTTGTTGTTGCACCAAACCTTGGGTGAAGAGGTTCACTTTAGGTTATATTTGGTTTCCTGTAAGACAATTTCCAGGTAGAATTTTAATAATTTAATTCATTTAATTAGTCAAAATGTATTTGTTATTTTAAGGTAAACTGTTGATTGATTTATAACTATTCAATTCTATTCAAAAAGTATGAATGGCCCCCTTTGACAGTCCAACAACTAAACATTGACTGTATGTTCTGTATATTCATTTACTCTCCTCACTTTTGGCCTATTTTTAGCATTTACACAGCCCACAACATCCATCGCTGCCACAGTCTAACCCTAACTCTACTTTTAGCAATGTCAAACTAATGCCCAGAATGGCTCAGAAATAGACACTTTTACACTTAAGTATTGTATTATTATTGTTTAGCTTCAGCGTAAACTCTAAAATGGTTCACTGATATTTTGATTCATATATTTTTACCAGCAGCAAACATGAAGCACAATGGAAAGAAATCACTTTCACAGAGATATTGAAAGTGAAGCCCAAAAAGCAGTTTCAAAATGAATCTGTAGGACTCGTCTTTTACAGAAAGTTATGAGTAGTTTTTCTTGTCAGGACAATAATCATGAGTAGCACTTTGTACCATGGCCAAGAGTGAAGACATGAAGTCAAGTCTTTGTCTTAATCTGTTGGCAGATGTGGAAAAGTACTGTGCCTAATTACAACAGCATTATCTTATTCTAAGTTTCTTCTTCTTGGTGTATCTTTCAGTGTGGGTCAAGGTCTTGTGAAATCAGTGTGTCTGGGCTTGTGGGGATATCATATGAACCTCAGCTGATGCCATATGAATGATATATTCCTGTACTTATGGGAAGTGAAGTCTAAGTCTGGGGTTGTTTTGGAACCACACATCTTCAACACTTGGCCACTGTTCCCTAATCCTCAGCGATGATTGGCTGACAACCAGGTGGGTGGATCAGGAGAAAAGCAAACATTGCCACAGGCTTTGCCACTCTGTACCTGTCTGTTGACTGCATTACAGTTCACTTCAGGCTCGGATAAGATACCCTCTCTCAACCTTTCAGCCCATCTGACTCGCCGCTTCTCTTCTCCCAGCAGCCATGAGGACCTGTGAGGTGGTCGCTGTTGTCATGGCGATGTTGTGCGTGATGATGGTGCGTGCAGATGTGAAGCCACAGAGAGATTTCAACCTGCAGAGGGTAAGATGGACAGATTTGCACACACACACACATACATTAGCTTTTTATGTTTATTTCAAAGCGTGAATGTATTTAAATGATTTTGTTTTATGTGAAGGGATTCTGCTGTTAATGCTGTCAGTATTTGTTGTTTGTTAGGTGACTCCATTTGTTGGGGACACTGTGTACTGGTGTGTGTGTAGTCAAAGTTTGAGAACAGCTGCTCAGTTGGTGACCCAAAACAAACAATTATGAGTTCAAGTTTCGCCTCGGCGCTAACAGTCAACTCACAAATTGTTATGATTAATACACTTGTGGATCCTTGTTCAGCTAGTTTCGTCACACACCAGAGGTTGAGAGAGGTCAGTCTGACATTTCCCATGGCAGATATGTCATGAGAAATGTTTTTAAAAAGGAAGGTCTTCACTTGTTTCCTGTGGCTGATTTGATAGACAATTGGATTTATCCCAGAGCAATTTTAAAGACTGGTATGGTGGGATTTTTCCGTATTTATCAAAAGGTCACTTATTAGCCAATCTGGTGAGAGTTCATGTATAGTACCACACCTAACCTGAAATTTTCACCATGATTGTCTCAGTTTTTTTCACCATCCAATTCCCATGTCTATTTTTTATCAACAAAGCCTAAAGCAGCTCAAAAAGTACACAGCAGCAAATGAAAGTCACTTATTTCTGCCATGAAGCGGCATGCTAACTCTTGTTAGTTAAAGTCAAGATGTTCAATCAAGATCCACAGTCCCTCCATCTAGTCTGTGTTTTGAAATATCTATATACTGATGTGAGGAAATGCTGCGGTTCACACTGACTGTGCCCTGTAAGGATCAAACTCAAGACCTCAAAACTTTAGAGCAAGCCTCTTACTCCCACTGAACGATTACGCTCTCAGAACCATTGAAAGTTTGTACCGCATGCCTTTTCATTTTCTACAAGTGCAAAGTTCCTAAATGAGAGTAATACTGAAGGTATTATAAACCAATTTTGTGCACCCATATGATATAAATCATTATTTTTCACTTATTAATTTGTGCCAATATTTGAGTTCTCTGCCACCAGAGGGCATGAATACATCAAGAATAAAACCAGACTTGAAAGTGGTGGCCCTGAAGGTCAAAGCACAACAAAATCAATGCAAAGCATCATATTATATAAGTCTATCATATGGTTTGTATACAAAAAAAAAAAGGAAACGTACAAGTACCTGATAAATAGGTACAGTATTTTTGTCTTTTCTCTTAACTACTCATGATTATTAGTCACGTCGATCACACTGAGGAATCACGAGCAGCTTTTATCTAGTACCGAAAGTCTAGATGGTGGGAGTCGTTCTTCTCATACAGGTTCATTTAATGAAATGTTCAGATGATTCAATATCTCACCAAAAATCAATGATTAGTAAAAAAAAAAAAAAAAAAAGGTCCAAAAACTGAAAACGGATTAATCAGAACTTTGTTTTTTTCTTCTTTCCTCTCCCATTAATCCTGTCACAGCTCCTGAGATTCATCTGCTGACTTTTTCTAGTAGGAGTTTTCATGCAGGACTTTTAGTTGGAGTATATTTACATCGTTATATTGGTACTTTTACTTAAGTGAGCTGAATACTTCTTCCACCACTGCTGAGGACTTACTGTGTGAGCCTAATTCAAAGTCTACATACATTATTTGTTGTCAGAATCACGTCTGCCTCATCCAGCTTTAAGATACTGGCTAATAGCCACACTTATTAATACAATTAATTTACCTTGTCAGTTGTAGCCTTTAACATCTCAGTGATGTCCTCTGACTCTGAATGGTGGGCTGACTCAAGGAGATCCAGCAAGGACTCTGCACCACCTGTGTGGGTTTGTTGATCGTCTCTGGACCTCATCCCCTCCTCTTGTAGACGAGATGCATCCAACATGGGCTTACCTCTCAGATAACTGAGGTTAACTGAAGGAGCCCAGTCCACAGACGCAGTGTTGTTTAAAGCACTATGGCAGCCTATAGAGAACAACAAACCGTTATTCAACACTTGTAACAATAAGGTTGTGTTGCACCCATGAATCACACAGGACTCAGGATGAACAGTTTTGAAGAAAGAGAAGATGGTTTTAATTTGAAATGAAAGTATCAGAATTAGGATCAACTTAAAATCAGCGTATATAAGTTTTGTTAGTGAAATTATGATCTATAGCTTCACTAACCATCAAAATTATGTATTCTGCGCCTGTCTCGCCTCGTAAATTGTTGGGAGAAGCTGGCGTTTTTAAACAGTCTGTACTAGACGAGCAATACGAGATTTCAACTGCACAGTCAAGTTCCTGACAGTACCTGACAAACCACATTCACAAGGACATGAAGTCATTGTGACCTTGATCTTTTACAGACAGAATCTAATAAGAGAACATTCATGCAATCCATGGCTGATAATAGCCCCTTGAAGTAGTTCAAAAACTACAGTGCTTTGCTTTTAAAAAAAAAAAAAGGAAACTGTATCTATGATGTGATAGGAATCAATGGCCTTTAAGCAGAGAACAACATACAGGTTATGAGACCAAACCACTCATTTAGACTTGTCAGAGCATGGAAAGCAAAGATTACCTGTGCCTAGATGATAGCTATGAGTAAAACTCAAGGTCTGTAGTATATCAAATTTATTTTGTGTGTCTATGTGTGTGTTTAGTTTGCAGGGAAATGGTACCGTGTGGGCCTGGCCTATGACTCTCCAAGTTTTGCCCCCTACAGAGACAAACTGAAGGCCTCCATGGGCATCATCACGCCACTGCCCAACGGCAACGTTAACCTCACAATGTGGGACGCAACGTGAGTCTGGGGAGTACAGGGGTGACTTTACAGTGTGTGTGAGCATAGTCTATACATGGGCATATACAGTATAGTCCATGTTTGTGTACACAGAAGTATCTATGTGCTGATCAAAGAAGAGAGGAAAACAGGCAGACAAAAGAAAGAGATGAATGGACAGGTTTGGAAAAGATAGACGACACATTGTGTTTCTTCTGTATGCTTCAGACCTATGGGCTGTCAGAGTAAGCTGTACCAGTATGAGAAGACCAATGTACCTGGACAGTTCACCTACTTCAGCACACGTAAGTCTCGGCTCACTTCTAATCTGACTCATCACCTTTTACAGGAGAGAACTGATTTGTACGCTTTGAACCTGAGAAAAGAGAAGAGAAATTATCTTTAGTAAGTTCTGTGACTCTACTTTTCCAGCAGTAACATGATTTTTTTTGCAAATTAATTCCCTCTGTCAGGCCATAACATGGTGAAGGACATCACAGTGGTGGACACAAACTACACTGAATACGCTCTGGTTCTCAAACACAAGGTTTTTCACAGAGAGTACACACAGGTGGCGCTTTACGGTGAGACACACACGTATATGTACATTTTTACATGACATCTGAAGCTATATCTTGTGTACTTTAGCTTCACTGCAGCACTGTTCATCACTGATCTACATGTGTCTCTGGACTAATTTACAGGTCGCTCTCAAAGACTTGGGGTTAATGTCATTCAGAGGTTTAAAGCCCTTGCCTTGTCCCAGGGTTTCCCCAGAGAGTCTATTCTGACTCCACCTCCAGCAGGTAACATAGGGAGTAACTCACACACACACACACACACACACACACACACACACACACACCTATACAGTACATACACATGCACATACAGATAATGGGGAGAATTAAATGACTGTTAAGTTTCCTAATTCTTGTCTATACATTTTTTTCTGGCCAACAGAGAATTGCCCAGCATCTGGATCTGGACGTTAGGTGGGTCTGTTTCTTTTGGAACATGTGAAAACTCAAGGTGGTTAACTGCAGATTTGGGAGTGTGTGAGAAATCTTCACTGTAAGTAACTTTCTGTTACTTCCTCTAGGTTCCCAGATGTACCTGAGGTGAAGGTTGCAGTCCACTTTTTCCCAGCATTTACTATGAAGTAAATAACTTTATCTCAGCAAAGCAAATATCATCACTCTGGCTACAAACATGATATATAATAGCAAAGTAACGCTGATGAAATTCATAAATCACCTCCTTTGTGTACTTCATTTTCATTGTTCTGCTGTGTTGATGTAGTTAAAGAACAAAGTTATCCTCAGGTCATGTGTGTGAGCTACTTAAATAAAAGGTTTTATTGAAATATCACAGCATATTAGCATGTGATTACACTGCTGTTTTGATTGTTTGTTTTACTTAATCACCGAACACTAAAAAAGATTTTTCATTGTTGAAGCTGGTTTTTGCCTTCGGTCAAATACTTTTAAATAAAACCTTTCTTTTCACGATCAGGCAGTCCAATTGAATTCATTGTATTCAGTTGAGTTTTCTGTTAATCACATGGCAGTGGTGGAAAGTTAGAAAATTAGATAAGTTTACTTAAGTACTGTATATAAATACAGTTGTCAACATTAAATAGATATACGAATTAATGCAGCAATTATTAAAACCCAATAACATAATACACATACTTTTAATTTTAATACAACTTTTGAGCATTTCTAAACTGTGGTATCACAACTTAAGAAAAAGACCTGAATATTTCTTCCACTACTGCCCCCTGAATATAATGTGCTGTGTCACAGTGTTAACATAGTTAAGTAAACCTCCACACTGGGTGCAAGTGTGTGTATGTAATCTACAGTTTGCACAAACTGCAAGCGCTATAGGTCACTAAAGGAAGTGCTGGGTTACAGTATGTGTATGATCCTAATATGAACAGCAGGGGGCAGATTTCACCACATGTCACTATGTTTCTGCTGTGAACAATCCTGATAGATTTTTAAATAGATTTTCGAGCCTCACTGTGGAAGAGTAAAACTGTGACACTGTGGCAGACAACAGTTCAGCCTTTTATCAGCAGTTAAAATTCTGCCATGTATTGATCGGCTGTTTGTTTTATCTGCAAATTCTGAAGTCCAGTGAATCACTGCTGATTATTTGGTGCAACAAACACACAGTCACTCACACTAACACACTTTTGTGCACATGCACACACAAAGGTAGATAAAGACATGATCAGAACTTTGCTCTTTTAGTTTTGTGATTTTTTTTTTTTCTTTCTGTGGTGTTGCGGGAGAGAATTTACAAAAGTCACATTTGCACTTGTCAGTTTGACCTGGTGCAGTAGCAGTGCAGGAGGGACTGGTTTGTTAAGAGAAGGCAGAGTCTCAGGTGGACAGTCAGGCTCACAAGATGCAGAGAGCACTGAGTCTGGTTTCGCTGCTGGTCCTGGGGTCAGCCTGGACCCTCCAGGGGGCCCATGTGCTCCGGGAAACTCTCACCCTCACACAGGAGGACTTTGATCTGGACCGGGTGAGTGGCTCACACATACATTTTATTATTTCATTCATTTATGTAAAAAAAAAAACAACAACAACAAAAAAAACCACACTCTTTCTGGTGTCATATTTCTTTCTCTTCCGTGTTCTTCGTGTTCTCTTCTGTGTTAATTTATTTTATTAAACTGTAATTTTTGTAATTCTTTGCTAACTTGCAAAGTAAAAATATGATTATTTAACTAGTCAAAATGGTGGTATCAGGAAATATTACATTTATTTATAATATACAGTGTATATTTCCTTGTTCCTTGCAGTTCATGGGGAAGTGGTATGAGGTGGCAGTGGCTTCCACCTGTCCTCACTACATGCAGCGCAAGAGGGGAAACCCCGTTATTGTTGCACTGACTCTGCAACATGATGTTTCTGACGGCAACTTCACAATGATGGCCACTACTTTCAGGTCAGACTCACATCCACGCCAGCACACACACACAATTTAAAATATGTTCTACCCTGTGTAACTTATGTATGCGTGTGTCTCTCTGTGCAGGAATGGCTCATGTCAGCAGACGTCTAGAGATTATGGGCTAACCAACACTCCAGGACGATTCTTCTACCACGTTGCCAGTATGTTTCTCAGCTTCTTTTGTCTCCTCATTGTTTTTTAAGCAATCGCAGATTCTGTCCATAAATTTCACACAACGTTAACAAGGTTTTAGTAATGTTAAATTTTAATGCAGCAGGCTTGGTAGATCTCTTGCTAATACGTTTTGCAGCATATTGCAGACACTTTCCTCTCCACAGAGTTTGGAGCAGATGTTGATTCCTACGTGGTTCACACCAACTATGATGAGTATGCAATCATCCTTCAGCTGAGCACAGAGAAACCATCAGGAAACACAACCACTATAGTCAAGTTGTACGGTGAGTGACCATTCTCGAATCAATCAAAATATCCAAACGACAATATGATGTATTATTTTGTATGAATGTCTGTGAAATGTGTTCTTCAGGTCGAACTATGGATGTGAGTCCCGCTGTGTCGGACAACTTCAAAACACTGGTGAGACGACATGGAATGAGTGATGCTGCCATCATCATGAATCAGAACAAAGGTACATTCGTTGCTAGGTTTTCTCTGTCTTGCAGTAATATTACTGTAATTATTCATTCAACAATAGCTGCATTTAGTGGACCAGTGAAGCTGTGTGAAAACTGCATTTGTTTTGAAACACAAATTACATGAAGAACAGAAACCCTTTCTCCGTCTTACCATCTTCCCAGGTGGGTGTGTTCCAGGTGAGCTGGTGACAGACCACGCCGGTCCACAATGGGGACTACCTCAGGTACATATCTGAAATGACAGATCTGTGTCTGTGATAACGATGATCATTCACCAGCTGTGGGTGTCTCATACATCTATCATTCAGATTTCTGTTCCCAAGAGGACGAAGAGATATGTGGAGCCACCTGTGGACTTTGGGGTTATCTGACCATGTGAGGACATTATATGAAATCTTGTATTTATAACGTTTTTCTTTCATTTAGAAAATTCCACTCATAATACACAATACTCAGACTCTCACAGATCACACTGGAGCAGTAATGTACAACTGTAAACTACAACTACTACTTCTACTGCTATACTATAATACCACTATCAAATACAATTGGGTATTTTATGTACCCATATTTTAAATTTCATTGTCTTTTTAGTATTTATTTTGGCATTTTATGCTTTTATTAGAGCAAGAGATGACAGGAAATGAGGAAAGAGAGGTGTGGAATGACCTGCAACAAAGGTCCTCAGCTGGGCACCTCACCACTGTCATTTCATAAACTATGGCAGGCGTTTTCCCCTCTGTTTATGTCAGACCCTTATTGTGCACGAACAAATACTAAATGTAAAACATAATATGACACATATGGTAATTCTGTCCAAATTAATTAAATTAATAAAAGTTTTACTATTATGCTGTGAGAGATCATGAGATAATCATTGTGTCATGCTATCGATGTATCAAAAAACAAAGAAAATAACAGTTTTGTTCACACTGATTTCCTATGAAAATTTTACTAGATCACTGTTTTATCGTATTTTCACATATATGAAATGTTTGGTATGTCCGAATCAATCTGTAATGTAAGGGCTTTGTAAATAAAGTGATTCAGTGTATGTCTGTGACCTTTACTGTGTACCTTACACTAGTTTGAAAATACAACTGGGACATGTTTGACTGAACCTATGATAGTTTTCAAACTTGTGAAATAAGTTCAAAGAAATGAAAAATTATGGAGTCTTAAGCTGCTGACATACCATTAAGATATCTTTTCATGAGTGATTTATTCCTCATCAGGGACCAGTAGGCATTTTAATTTCTACTTAAGGCCTCTGAGTTGCTAACATTTTCTGTTTATGTTGACATGATGTTGTGTCTAATGAGTGTCGATGTCACTGTTTTTGACAGTATTATGTATGTAAGTATCCAACCCCCAACCTGAAGAAGTGGATTGCACTTACTTACACTTGGGTGTCCCACCTGAATACTAAGCTCCTGCAGGAATAGCTCCTAGTCACGGAGGTATGAATTTTAAGACCAATCAGAGGCGGTTGCCAGGCGGGCGAGCTGACGTATGTCGTCAATGGCCTCAACGTGTCTCCTCATTGGTCATTACCTTCTGAGAGGCGGAGAAACGAAGTCGGAAAACAGATTTAAACCAAGTTTGAAAATTAGCTTCTGTTTGTCAGTGCTGTGAGAAAATGTTGTTACCGGAGAGGTCTGGATGCTAAAACAAACACTGGAGCTGCTTTTTGTCGATAAAGAAGAGGTTTGGACGCTAAAACAAACCCCGGAGCTGCTTTTTTGTCGAACACGAGTGAGAATGGACGCTGAACACAAGTGTGGCGCGAGGGTATGGCAAACAGTTAGTGGCTAGCGTTAGCATTAACGTTATTGGAGCGCGTTAGCATCAGCGGCGAGCATTAGTATTAACATTACCATATAATGATATCGTTTAATTCTGTTATCAGTTGTTTAAATCGCGTGAGGAAAGAGTGTGTTTGTGTTTCTGTGACTGAGGCGTCCCTGGCATGAGTTGTGGACAGACGATAAAACAATGGGCTCATGGTTATCTGGTGGTAAAGTGTAAATCCCTGTTTGTTTTCACTTCACCGACATTTTCTGTTCCATCCTGGTCATTTTAACTCCATTAATGAATTGTGACTCGGTTTGTGGCTATTTGAGGTTATTTTATATCATTGTGCGCCTCTACCTGGCTGTTTTACACCTGGGTCTTAGCATTAGCATCAGAGTCGAGCGTTAGCATTAGCCTTATCTCTAATGATCCTTTAAGGCGTCTCCTGTTTGGCTTCGTTTTTATTTGCGTGGGTTAAAGTGTGTTTCTGTGGTCAAAGTGTCCGTGACATGCGTTGTGGAGGGTGGTAACTGTTCAATAGTCAGTTTGTCTGCTTACAACTCTGTTTGCCTCCCTGCATTTACATTGCAGACATTTTAAGCGTCTCATTATGATCAGATTTTTGTCTCTGCCATTTTGTGTCTCTTTGTAGCTTTGTGGCAGTAATCTGTCCATAGCCGTCCATTGATCCCCTGTTGAGTACATTATTGACTTGAAATGTGTTTGTGGTGGCTTGAGACTTAATTGAGCTCCGTTTTATGTTAAATACAAGCTTGAAAACTAGACTGTAACTCTTCTCTCTTAACAAGTTTTAAGCCTCAAGAGTAGGTCACAGTGTATCAGCTGAGATTACTGTTAGAAATTATTTTTTAAAACTATTTTAAAAATTGCTTTTCTCTCTGAGATCAATAAAGTCATATTCTAGTAACATCATTAATTTATTCATCTCAAAACTCAAAGTGTGATTGTCAAGGTTCTAGTGTTTAATTTTCAGTGATGTATTCTTCTACACTGTTCAGGGTTTGAATGTGAACTATTCTTTATTAATGAGGTTATTTGTTTTTCAAGTGTTGTACTTGTGTTTTCCAGGTTTACTCGTTTAGCTGCTGCAGCCTGGACAGAAATACCAGCTATCACCTTACAGACCAAACAGGTATGTGTCCTAAAGATTTACCCAGTCTGAAAAAAAGGTGTTGATGAGCTGAATTATTAATGTTAGTAACAGTGCTATTGTTGAAATCCTTGGTAAAACAAACAAAAACAAACAAAAAAAATAGTTGTGAGTTAATTTTCTGCCTGTGGACTGAAGTACCATTAAAAATACCACAAGTTAAAACTGTGCTTTCAAAAATTTACTCAGGTGAAAGTTTTTATTACACAGTTCACCACATTACAAAAGTGAGTACACCCCTCACATTTCAGCAACCATTTTATTATATCTTCTCAAGGAACAATACTATAGAAGCGAAACTTGGATATAACTTAGTCAGTGTATAGCCTGTATAGCAGTATAGATTTACTATCCTGAAGGCATGAAATTCACCAGAGCTGCAAAGGTTGTTGCTGGAATCCTCTTCCACTCCTCTGTGATGACATCATGGAGCTGGTGGGTGTTAGACACCTTGTGCTCCTCCACCTTCCACTTGCGGATGCCCCATGGGTTCTCAATTGGGTTCAGGTCTGGAGACATACCTGGCCACTCCATCACCTTCAGCTTCCTCAGCAAGGCAGTTGTCATCTTGGAGGTGTGTTAGGGGTCGTTATCATGTTGGAAAACTGCCACGCGGCCCAGTTTCCGAAGGGAGGGCGATCATGCTCTGCTTCAGAATATCACAGTACATACTGGAATTCATGTTTCCCTCAATGAACCACAGCTCCCCAGTGCCAGCAGCACTCATGCAGCCCCAGACCATGACGCTGCCACCACCATGCTTGACTGTAGGCAAGACACAATTATCTTGGTATTCCTCACCAGGGTGCTGCCACACATCCTGGACAGCATCTAAGTCAAACAAGTGTATCTTTGTCTTGTCAGACCACAGGACATGGCTCCAGTAATTCGTGCTCTTGGACTGCTTGTCTTCAGCAAACTGTTTGTGGGCTGTCTTGTGAGCCATCTTCAGCATCAACAGCCATGCAGACCGACTTGATGCAGTGTGCGGCGTATGGTCTGAGCACTGACAGGCTAACCCCTGGCTTCTTCAACCTCTGCAGCAATGCTGGCGGCACTCGTGTCTGTTTTTTGAAGCCAACTTCTGGGTATGACACAGAGCACGAAGACTCAGCTTCTTTGGTCAGCCCTGGCGAGGCCTGTTCTGAGTGGAATCCGTCTTGGAAAACTGCTGTATGACCTTGACCCAGGTCATCTTCGTGGAGAGCAAAATTCTATTTCTCACATCCTCAAAGAATTCTTTGTCATGAGGTGCCATGTTGAACATCCAGTGGCCATTATGAGAGAATTGTTCCCAAAGCACCAAATTTAACAGCTCTAATCCATGATACACAAATTTGTATGGTCCAGTCAAGCAGGCAAAAACATGAACATGATGAATAGGACAGGTGGCTTTGCATGTTTGAACGACATGTACAGGTATCACTTGTACTCATTTGTGTTGCCAGCTGTTTAGTCAATAGTGGCTGTGTGTTGAGTAATTTTCAGTGGATAGTAAATCCAGACTGCTATACAAGCTGTACACTGACTACTCTACAGAGTATCCAAGTTTAATTTCTGTAGTATTGTTCCCTGAGAAGATAAAATAAAATGGTTGCTGAAATGTGAGGTCTGTACTCACTTTTGTGAGATACTGTATACATGATTCCTCCAGTGATTAGTTGACAATTAATATAGAAATATAAGATTGTATATATAATATATATATATAAGATAATCACTTTAGTCAGTTTTTCCCAAATATTTAGTTATTGATTCTTAAAGGTGTGATGCTTTTTCTCATCACGTGACCGTAAACAGCCCATTTTCTGAGAGACTTCTCTAACATTTGGGGAATTAATCTGTGTTTTCATGGTTAAACTGTTGATCAGGAATAGGTAGTAGTGTATTAAACTTTTTCCTTTGTATGTTTCTTTTCTCATTTCCTCCAGGTGTCACCACTTCATCCACAATTGCAGAGAGTCTTCGTACAATGAAGAAGTTCTTTGAGACCTGCACTGAGGCCTCCAGGTAATTCACAAACAGCTTTACATCAACTGTCCAACACAGAGCACTGACATTAGTATTTGATCTGAATAGTTTGATTTGTCAAAAAGACCTCACTCATTATCAACATTTCTTTACATATTTCATGAATGTACAGTTCAAAGAAAATGAAGAACATCAGCGCGCTCTGTCTCTTTCTCTCTCTCTCTCTCTCTCCCTCCCCTCCCTCTTGCTCTTGCTCCCTCTCACTCGCTCGCCCTCTCTTTCTTTCCATCTCTCAACCTTGCTCTCTCCAGCCTGGCTCACACTGTAGATTTTTAAAATCCTACCAGATGTAGAAAATGTGAGAGACCACACACATCACAAATAATGAATGAAAAATCTTGTTTGTTGTGCTTCCGTCTTTAGTCAGCTTGCTTCCTGATTGGCTATCGTTCTGTTCCCACACAACAGGATTTCTGATCAGAAATATTGAACATATTTAATATTTAGCTTTGTGGCTCCCATCATCTTTAAAGCAGATGAGAGTCTTTGTAGATTTAGATTATTTCTTTTGACAGTTCAATATCCAGAAACACTCTGTCCTTTAAAGTCACATCTTTTATATTAATGTTTCTTGTGTTTTTCTCCACAGAATTCAAACACAGATTGAAGAGACAGACGTGAAGACATTTCCAGAAGGTCAGTGTTTGTTTATTCTTTTCAGTCTGACTCTGTCATTATCTCAGCTGCAGTTTGACACTGTAAATCTTCTTGTCTGGAAAAAATAACAACAAATTAAAGCTGCTGTAACTTAACAGTTGTAATTAGTATTAATTAGTAATTTTTCGACAATGTAGCTGCAAAAAATATGGAAAACTATATATAAAACAGAAAACCTAACACCGTAGTTTAGAATAGAATAAAAATCCTTTAAATAAATAGTTCTATAAATAAATATAAAACTCAGAATGTCATCAGTATAACTGCTTTACGGATTTTAAAAGTATATATATATCTAAAATCTATACAAAATTAATTTAGAACCTTTAAAAAAGTGCAAACCAATATGTCTAAAAGACAAGTAGAAAGCCTTTAAATATACAGTTAAGACCTTTAAAAAATATATTTAAAAGTAAAACATAAATATGACACCTTTTGAAAATGTATTTAAAAACCTAAAAACTATGTCTTAACAATGAATGTAAAACCTTTTAAAAGTATTTGTAAAACTAGTTCTGAAAATTAAAACGATTTGTATAACTTTGATTACAAAATGGAGAAATGCAACTCAAAAGTTTGATTATTTTATTCCAGACAACACTTAACAAATCACAGCAAAGATAATGACAGACATTTGACCACAAGGAAACACTTGTTGGAGTTGGTTAGAGTTAGGGTTAATGTAGTGACATTTTCCAAAGTCTTTCTGTATCTGTATCACAAGCAGTTAAATGATCACAAAGACACTTAGTAGACATGTTCATCTTTGGAAAATGTGCCCATGACTACATTACAGTTGGTAGAGAAATACAAAGTGTTTTCACTTGAGCGACAGGAAACCAACACTGTTTACAGCAGTCAGCTGGGGGAAGTCTTATATCTAATTAACAGCTTTGTAATACTTTTTTCTTTCATCCACTTCAGGTCTTCAGCTGCTGTCGTCTTCTCCTCCTGCAGAGACAAGAAGACAAGTTAATCACAGAAACTCATCAGTAAATGAAAATATTGTTTATATGCCCTGCTATACTGTAACATTTTTTTGACACCTTACTATGACATGCGGCTTAAGACAAAGAAACTACCTTAACGTAGCCATCTTACCTTTGTTTGTCACACATTCATACCTTTACAGTGTTTGTAGGTTAGATTTTCATTTTGATATTTTGCTTCAAATGTGTAATATTAGTACTCAAATCCAATCTGTTACTCTGTACATAATCCTGTTTGTCCTGTATTGTTGTATCTTATTTTGTACATTTCTATTTTTGCTGTTGCAACACCTAATTTCCCCATTGTGGGACTGATAAAGTATTACCTTACTCAAATAAATACTTGTGAACACTGAGCATTTTGCTGGTCTGTTTAATATTGTATGAAAGTGAATATTTTTAGCCAGAGGTGATGGTTAGGGTTACAGCTCTTAAGTAGAACTCAAAAGTTATACTATGACATTTTTTGGTGGTTTTTGACACCATACTTTGACCATTTTTGACGCCATACTATGACATTTTTTGACACCATACTATAACATTTTTTGACCATTTTTGACGCCATACTATGACATTTTTTGACACCATACTATGACATTTTTTGACACCTATTTATAGTGGTTGGTTCTTCACGCCTTTCTAGAGTTTGACATTTTTTTAATGGTTTTTGAGGCCTTACTATACTGTGACGTTTTTGGGTGGTTTTTGACACCATACTATACTATGACATTTTTTGACCATTTTTGACACCTATTTATAGTGGTTGGTTCTTCACGCCTTTCTAGAGTTTGACATTTTTTTAATGGTTTTTGAGGCCTTACTATACTGTGACATTTTGGGTGGTTTTTTGACACCATACTATACTATGACATTTTTTGACGCCATACTATGACATTTTTTGACACCATACTATACTATGACATTTTTGACCATTTTGACACCCTTACTATACTATAGCGTTTTTGGTGGTTTTGACACCTACTATGCTATGACATTTTGTGGTTTTTGGCCACACTATACTATGACATTTTTTGACCATTTTTGACACCATACTATACTATGACATTTTTGACCATTTTGACACCCTGTTTATGATGGATGTTCTTCACGCCTTTCCTAGAGTTTGTGTTTTTAATGGTTTTGACGCCACACTATACTATGATATTTTTTGACCATTTTTGACACCATACTATACTATGACATTTTTTGACCATTTCTGACACCATACTATACTATGACATTTTTTGGTGGTTTTTGACACCATACTATATTATGACGTTTTTTGACCATTTTTGACACCATACTACACTATGACATTTTTTGGTGGTTTTTGACGCCATACTATGACATTTTTTGGTGGTTTTTGAGGTCTTACTATACTATGACATTTTTTGACGCCATACTATACTATGACATTTTTTGACCATTTTTGACACCTATTTATAGTGGTTGGTTCTTCACGCCTTTCTAGAGTTTGACATTTTTTTAATGGTTTTTGAGGCCTTACTATACTGTGACATTTTTGGGTGGTTTTTGACACCATACTATACTATGACATTTTTTGACCATTTTTGATGCCTTACTATATGACATTTTTTGGTGGTTTTTGACGCCATACTATACTATGACATTTTTTTAATGGTTTTTGAGACCTTACAATACTATGACATTTTTTAAACCATTTTTGACACCATACTATACTGACTTTGTTTTTGGTTTTTTTTAACCATTTTTCATGCCTTACTATACACTATGACTTTTTTGATGGTTTTTGATACCTTACTATACTATGGCATCTTTTGCCTGTTTGTGACACCTAAACTACTTCTAAATTTACAGATAGACCCTTATTAATGCAAATTACTTACTAAAGATACATTTGACATCTTTCTTCTGATACTACAAATGACTTTTCAATTACATTATTCCTGATAAGACAGATTACTAATATCTTTTACCTAATTTTTATATGGCAGATTACTTCTTACTTCTGTTACATTGTTTTTGTTTAGTTCAGTGACATTTGAGAGACAGTTCAAGAGTCTTTCTTTCCTAATCATATTTTAATAACTGAATAAATTGTTTGTTGATGTGAAGTTTCATTAATATTTTATTGATCTGGCATAACTAGTTATTATCTTTCTGATACTTTACAGTAACAGTCACTTTATGTAAATAAACTTCATTAATGGGTTATGTTTTGACAAATTATGAACTATTCAGTCTGAAGATCATACATTAAACATAAACAATTTGTGTCACAAAATGTCAGTGCTCTGTATTGGACAGTTGATGTAAAGCTGTTTCTGTATTACCTGGAGGCTTCAGTCCTGAATTTCTTCATTGTATGAGGAACTCCGTCACTGCAATTGTTGCACATGTCTCTGCAATCATGGACAATGTCTCCCCCATCCTCAACAATTTCTCTCCAATCATGGACCATGTCTCTGTGATTGCAGACGACGTCTTGGCGATCGTGAATGATGTTGTGGACGAAGTAGTAACACCTGGTGGAAAACAAAGAGAAACATACAAAGGAAAATGATCAATACACTACCACTTATTCCTCATTTTCAGTTAAACCATGAAAACACAGAAATATTCAACATTACAGCTGAACCAGAACATTAGAGGGCGGTTTCAGAAAATGAACAGTCTATCAACTAATTCAACCCAACCAGTCGAGGCAGATGGCTGCCCAGCCTGAGTCTGGTTCTGCTCGAGGTTTCAGCCTCAAAAGAAGAGTTTTTCCTCTTCACTGTCACCTAGTGCTTGCCTATGGTGGGATTTGTTGGGTCTCTCTCTGAAAATATTACAACATATAGAGTTCGGTCTAGACCTGCTCTATATGAAGAGTGCCTTAAGATAACTTCTGTCGCGATTTGGCTCAATATAAATAAAATTGAATTGAATTGATCACTGAAGTCAGTGTCAGTGCTCTGTGTTGGACAGTTGATGTAAGGCTGTTAGTGAATTACCTGGAGGCCTCTGTCCTGGTCTCAAAGAACTTCTTCAT
>BRZM01000205.1:23512-65604 GCA_033238685.1 Lates japonicus | reverse complement strand
TGATCATGGACAATGTGGACGAAGTGGTGACACTGGAAAACCAAAGAAGAAACATACAAAGAATGAGGTGTACACTACCACATATTCCTCATCAACAGTTTAACCGGCGAAAACACAGAAGTATTCAACATTACAGCTGAACCAGAACATTAGAGGGCGGTTTCAGAAAATGAACAGTCTATCAATTAATTCAACCCAACCAGTCGAGGCAGATGTCTGCCCAGCCTGAGTCTGGTTCTGCTAGGGTTTCAGCCTCAAAGAAGAGTTTTTCCTCTTCACTGCTAGTGCCTATGGTGGGATTTGTTGCGTTACTCTGTCTGAAAATATTACAACCTTAGAGTTCGGTCTAGACCTGCTCTATATGAAATTATAAGATAACTTCTGTCGCGATTTGGCTCTATGCATAAATAGAATTGAACTGAATTGATTACTGAAGTCAGTGTCAGTGCTGTGTTGGATTTGATGTAAAACTGTTAGTAGATACTGGAGGCCTCTGTCCTGGTCTCAAAGAACTATTCATTGTACCAAGAATCTCTGCGATCGTGGACTACGTCTCTGTGATCGCGGACAGTGTCTCTGAGATTATGGACAAAGTCTCTGTGATCGTGGACAATGTCTTTGTGATCGTGGACGATGTCTCTGAGATCATAGACGGTGTCTCTGTGATCATCGACAATGTCTCCATGATCGCGGGCAGTGCCATCAAATCGGTGACCCCCGTCTCCGCCGATTCTATCGCAAGGTCTCTACGAAGCATGGGACAATGTCTCTGATCATGGACAACGCCTCTCTCATCTTTGACAAGGTCTCTGCGATCATAGACAATGTCTCTGATCGTGGACGATGTCTCCCCCATCCTCAACAATGTCTCTCCGATCATGGACCATGTCTCTGTGATCATGGACGATGTTGTGGACGAAGTGGTGACACCTGAAGAAAATCACAGAGAAACATACAAAGGAAAATGATTAATACACTACTACCTATTCCTCATCAACAGTTTAACCATGAAAACACAGATAATTAATCAACATTATGTCTTACTATGACGTGACATTTTTACTTTTGTTTTGGATTACAATTACTTATGCATTGCTTTCATATTACAGAATACTCTTACTGTTGCCTCTACTATTAGATTACTTTTATCATTACATGTTACTTTTCTTATTACTTCTAAATTCACAGTTAACTTTTACTGCTGCAAACTACACCTAGTAACAGATTACTTTGACTATTACATTGTACTTCTGCTATGGCTAATTATGTTCACATTACTATTAATACAAATTACTTATACATTATTTTTATATTGCAGATTAATTCTATTACTACACTTTTCTGATATACTGAATACTGAACATAAACAGTTTAATGTCAGTGCTCTGTGTTGGACAGTTGATGTAAAGCTGTTAGTGAATTACCTGGAGGCCTCTGTCCTGGTCTCAAAAGAAACTTCTTCATTGTACCAAGAATCTCTGCGATCGTGGACTACGTCTATAACAGTCGCGGACAGTGTCTCTGAGATTATGGACGAAATCTGATCTTGGACAATGTCTTTGTGATAAGTGGGCGATGTCTCTGAGATCTGTAGACGGTGTCCTGTGATCATCGACAATATTCATGATGGCGGGCAGTGCGTCAAATCGGTATTACGTCTCCATGATTCTATCGCCAAGGTCTCTGACATGGGACAATGTCTCTGATCATGGACAACATCTCTCTCATCTTTGACGGTCGATCGTGACAATGTCTCTGATGGTGAACGATGTCTCCCCATCCTCACCGTATCTCCGATCATGGACCATGTCTCTGCGATCATGGATTACATCTGGATGAAGTGGTGACACCTGGAGAAATCGAAACGCTACAAGGAAAATGATCAATACATCACTACCTATTCCTCATCAACAGTTTAACCATGGCTTACAGATATGTTTAGTGTTTTCCTCCTTTTTTGGATTACTAGTACTTCTGCATTGCTTTTTAACCGATTACTTCCACTGTTACTTCTAATATTACATTACTTCTACATTACTATTACTTTTCTTATTGGGGCTCAGAAAGCACGTGAAAGCGTCTGAAGGCCCCACTAGGTCTTGTGATTCTTCTTGAATCGCTTTTTGAGCGACAACTGCTCAAAAACTCAGAAACTTGCACACATGCTTCAGACCTGGTGAAGACACCGGCATTTGGGACATTGTGTTGAACAATCTCCTCATAGGAATTTAATCATATGGGTTCAAACTCCTCAATATACTATTGGCCTTCCATGGTTAAAAGTTATAAAACGCTTGAGTTTTTCGTCGAAGGCCGTGGTCGTGGCACCTCGGTGCTATACGTAGGCTGACATCCAGATTAATAAGCAACCAGAGTACAAACGCAATAGAATACAAAATGGCCACAAATAGACACACAACTATGACAACAACATGACAGTCCATAATAAACTGCATCAAAATAGTTAGGATGGAAGACAAAATTACAAAGAGATGCAAATAACCGATTAAACAAATACATAAATTAAAACAGACTGTCAAGAGTTCGTTTGTGTTTCCACCATGCGTTGGGGTCCACAACTCATGTCAGGGACAGCTTAGTCACGGAAACACAAACACACTGTACTGCATCACGATTAAAAGCGACTAAGAATGTAAATGAGTTTTAAAATATCATTAAATAGAGAGGACTAATACTGCGCTCGCCCTTCATAGCGAGATACTAACGCTACCCGCTAGCTAGTTTGCTCCCTTAGCCTTACCGTCGCGCCACAGGTGCGTCAACTCAAAGCAGCTTCAAAGCTTGTTTTAACATCAGGCTTCTTGATAATTGAGTTTTGTCACAGTACCCGACAAACGAACTTATAATGATTCGAACTTTGGTTTAAATCTGTTCTCCGACTTCGTTTCTCCGCCTCTCTGCAGCCATGACCCGATGGCGTTACGCGACGGGTTGCCCCCTCTCGCCCTCGTGCATCGGCCCCGATTGGCAATAAGCGTCTAACTCCTTGAGAATCTTAGAAATAAAGCTCCATCGAACTTGTCCGAGAATCCTCCCATTTTTCTTTTTCTGCTTGGTATAAGTAAGTTGTGATGTTCTCTTCACATCAATGGGTACTTTACAATCAGGAACTTCACCATAGCTAATTGAATGTTTTAATGGTGCGCTTTGCACAATGTAACCAAATATGGGCTTTAAGAAAGACAGGGCTCAACTGTACCCCATAGTTAACTCATTATTTAAAAGTGGCAACTTCTTGTTAACGTCTAAAGCATTATGGGGTTGTAGTTCCACCATCAACGGAGGACATGTGCAGCGTAAACTTCCAGGTATATAACATATAACAGGATAATATCTTGAATTATTTACTCATTTATTCTCAGAGTAAGACACATGTATATTGATTTGTTGGTGTTGCCAAACCTTTGAAGTCAATGTTTAATCAGTCAGCTGCAGGCACAGACAGAGAGACAGACAAGCAGAACTTTGCTCTTTCACTTGTTTGTTTTTTATTTGGCTTCGCAGTGTTTACATGCAGGGCTTACGCTTACACACTAAAAGCAGGTCAATGCCCTGTCCCCTTTGAGGAGTTGGGGGGAGCTTTCCTGAGATTCAGTATCTGAGACCTCAAGTCACTCTCAGTGGCCGGGTGGGCAGACAGGCTGATGAGATGCAGAAAGCAGTGATTCTGGTTCCCTTGCTGGTCCTGGGATGGACCTGGACCCTTGAGGGGCTCCCTGTACTCCCAGACCTCTACCACCACCAGAACTTTGATCTAGCCAGCGTGAGTAACTGAGTTCTGCCATCTTAATTTATTTTTCTCTCCTATGTGTATTCTGTAACCAATTACTTCCTATATGTTCTCTTTCTATAATTTATTTTTCTTATTAGATTAATACCTTTACTTGACATTTTGGGGATAAAAAAATCATTGTACAGATTTGACTGATTGATTTGTATGCATTAAAACTGTCGCAAACTTTAAAACAGTTTGGAATAAAGATGTGCTGTGTCCCTAATGGGGATTTTAGACTCTTTTTTTTTTTATTTTACATTTTTTATCTTATATAAGTTGAACAGCACCTCTCACAATCATTGGAGTATTTTGTTCTGACATTTGATGTGTTGCTCTAAATCAGTGATTATTCAGTTTGTTCAGTTTAAAAAGATTCTGTGTGGTTTATACTGGGGGAGGCTGCCATATTCATTACTGTTGCTTAGCAGTGCAAAGAAATGTTTGTTTTTTAATGCAGTTTTGATTTTGTAACATCTATATGTTAGTAAACTGTACAGTATATTATGGTATTTCTTTCGCAGTTCTTCTTGGGAGCGTGGCATGATATTGCCTGGCAGTACATGTCAGCATATGCAGCGTCACAGGGCAGATGCAGCCATTAGTAAACTGGTACTGCAGAGAGGCACCACTGAAGGCAAACTCAGATGACAGACTGTACTCAGGTTGTACATATGTACACACATATATATTTGTGACAATGTATGGCTTTTAAAAATACATTTGCTCATTAAACACAATCAAGACAATCAAGTAAGTGTATGCAAAGTGAGGTTAATTTACATGTTTGGTCGATATATTTAGTCAGATGCTTGCTGCATTATATGAAATACATGAAAGAAACTTACAACTGCAGACATAACCTGTCAGACATGTTTATGTTTAGTTCCTACTTTTGTATGTGTGTGCAGACGCGGAACATGTAAAGAGATATCCGGGATTATGAGTTAACATCCACACCAGGACGATTCTTCTACCATGTTGCAAGTACATATCTCTCTCACTGACTTTCTCTGTGTGTAATCTTGTGGTGATACAGCTCCTCTTCAGTGACATTTACAGGTGCTGTGCTCTCTTTACTGCAGAGTGGGGGCAGATGTGGGCCGCCCTCACGTGGATTTCACACAAACTACAATGAATATCGATAATGATAATGAGCAAAGAGAAATCATCAGGGGAGAAGCACCTCATAAGCTTTACAGTAGTGGACTCCATAGATATGTTGGCACATTTTGTTTTCCATTACTGTATTTGCTCTTTAAGCAATAGTCTTGACTAGCATTTCATGTAGGTTTTTTCAGCATAATTTCAACCTAAATTCTACTGAATAAATCTAAAACAAAACCAAAAGTAGTATATTTGTAGCTGTGATTGTATTACGATTTTTTTTTATTCTTTGTTCAAGTACTTGAACTTTGCCTAATTTATTCTACAATACCCCTTTGTTGTTTATATGAATACATTTGACAGATATTTAAATCAAACAGAATAAGTGTTTCTAGTGAAATCAGCCATCAATTTAGTTAAAGTGATCGTTAGGGTGAATTTGAGAACATCCCTCTGCCTCAAACGCCTTTCAAATTTTTGTTGACATCTTACTTCATCAAATGAATCACCCTCTCACGTTCTGACTTGAGCGCGTCTCGATGACTTCAAGACACTGGTCAGACAACAGGGAATGGTGATGACACTATTATCATCAAGCAGAACAAAGGTACAACACAGATGCACAGTTTATCACAAACACAAACTTGCACTAACATGGCAGTATAAAATATTCAGACGTATTCCACAGAGAGATGTAATATCCCAACTCCCTCCTTGAAACAATTAAGACACCAAACATAGCACTTCTTACATTCAGACAACTGAAGATGAAAGAGTCTAAATGTCAAAATTGTGTGTTTTCATTTTATCTCTCTGTGCAGGTGACTGTGTTCCTGGAGACCAGGGTGGCAGGAGCCTTAAACAGCCTGAGCCTCAGGTACTAAAAAGTACATTGAACTAACTTAACTTACATTGTTTATATAAAGTTTGAAACATCTGGGGTCCAGATGACTTTATCTCATTTCAAAGGTGTCTGTGTGTATTACAGAGGTGAGGAAAATGGGTCCCTTCTCTAGCTCCTGAGGAAGGTTCTGGTGTGACACAGCTCTTTTCAATGGAATAAGTCGACATCAGTTTACTCAGATGATTCAGCAGCCTTGCCTGATGCTTACATATAAATGTACAACGCCATATTAAACTATTCTCTTATGTCTCCCACCCACACCCCTTCCATAGAGAATACCAACGGAGCAACACCAGATGCAGGACCATGTTTTAGGATGCACCAGTACTATTACAACGCCTCCTCAATAGGCTGTAAGTGTTTAAGTACAGTGTTTGGGCAGCAGAACAACTTTTGTAACTGAAGGGAGTGTCTGCAGAGATGTCGCACTGAGGTGAGGTGAATTATTGTGTCCCTTCACTGAACTTTTGACCAGATATACAAGAACAGAACTGTCAAAGCACATCGTGGTCAGAATGCAAGTAATACTGCCTGTCATGACACAATGGGCGGTAAGCGTGGACATAACCTGATGCTCTATCTCTGGCCGTGTGCCGTCTGCCCATGGCACCCCAACCCTGCACACAGGTCAGCCACCCATATGGGCCGCTGGCGGCGTGGTCTGTGTGCCCACAAACAGACTGCAGGTAGCATCCAACAAGTTTCTCAAGGCAGGTGTGAGGGAGTACTGCGGGGTGGTTAAAGATGGTGAGATATTGAATACAGTAATGCAAAGCAAATGTACATATTGTCCTTGGAAAACCGGACTTACTACTAAACTAAACACCTGGTAAACATGATAATGTAATATTCTTTTTGCTCTTTTATGACATAGAACTCCCCTGAAGGCAAATTGAATGAGATGAGAATCACTGCTCATCGAACTCATTATACAATGATGGACATGAACTAACACTTCTACACATAAAAGGCGCACAAAACAAAAACATGATTTTGTCTCAGTACTCACAAAATGAAAAGTCATATCATAATAAAACCAATAAAAGGTCATTACTCTGCTGTTTTTTATTGTTTACATTAGCTTCTGCTGATGTAATTGCTGCCCTGGGTTCAATAAATTCATACAAATGACACAGACAAAAAATCTTGACTTTCTCCTTTTCCAGTCATGTGAGAAAGAAGAACAGTATACCTCCACCATGCTTGACGCACCCAGACGAGTTATTTGTATAGTCCATATCTGCACTCTCTTAGATGAAGACTTATTTATAGTAGGACAATAAATGTAATATTGTTTTAAGAGGAATCAATAACATGTTTATATGTATATAATTAATTTCTTATTTTATTGTGTCATTTCTACAGATTTTAGTTGGTTTGTCCTTTGAGATCTGAACACAGGAAGAAATCCTCTCCACTGATCAGAGACCCATGTTTGATAGCTGGTGCCCTCGGTTGAGTTCAAACTCCATGAGCAACTCTTCTGCTGGATTAAAGATGGTTAAAAGCTGAGATATTACAGGGTATGCAATGGAAAAAATATTTCTTCTAGTAAACTATCACATGAAAAAAAAAACAGAACAACATTTTTCATTGTGTTTTACCTCAGTGAAAATGAAATGAGTATGTTTACAGATCTGACAGTAAATTATAATGGGATTCAATTCTTTTGTTTTGTTTTTTATTTTATTTTTGTTTGTTTTTTTGTTTTTTACAATTCTTTACCTCAGTGAAAATGAAATGAGTATGTTTACAGATCTGACAGTAAATTATAATGGGATTTTGTTTGTTGTTTTTTTTTGTTTGTTTTTTTTGTTGTTTTTTGAGTGATGTGGGAAAAACCAGAGGACCCGGAGTAAACCCACACCACCAGCCTTTTCGTTGTGTTTTTTTTTTTTTTACAATTCTTTACACCTCAGTGAAAATGAAATGAGTATGTTTACAGATCTGACAGTAAATTATAATGGGATTCAATTCTTATTTTTTTGTTTTTTATTTTTTTTTTTGTTTGTTTGGTTTGTTTTCTGAGTGATGTGGGAAAAACTGGAGGACCCGGAGTAAACCCACACCACCCGTTAGTTCTTGATTCAGCAATTTAAGTGTCCAATTACTGCGTTTTTTATTTTTTAATTGGGAGAAACGGAGCACCGGGTAAAACCCGCGCCACGGAGAAGTTAGTTCTTGATTAAGCAATTTAGGTGTCAATTGGTTTTGTTTATTTATTTTTTTAAAGAAATTGGGAGCTTGAACACCGGGTAAAACCCATGCCAAGCTCAAATCTGCCCGTATCTGAATAATCTCCTGTTCCACAGGGTCTCTGGTGGGCAGAGGCCAGCGGCGAGTGGTATTCAGAATTTGGGGAAGCAGGATGTAAGCTCATCTACTTCCTGAAGGGGAGCCTGGTAGAAGGCTTTGCCCACAGGAGAAGATCTGGGATGGCTCTGCATTTTTTAGTGGTGTTGTCAGGTGTTGCTAAAACTAAATATAACAAATTTTGATGACTGGGAATTCCAAGTCAATTTCAATCAGTCGCGATCTCTACTGGCGTATTCATAAAGACTAGTAAAAATTATCTTATCAAGGTCTTTTAACATTTCTAGGGTGACAACAAATCGTCACCCTAAGTGTTAGATTTTTCAAAAAGGCGGCTTTATGATGGTATCTGGCGCTCTGGGCTTCAGTTCATCTTTGTTTTGGAACGTCACGAGAAACCAGCTTCTCCACTATTATCTGGACAGACATTTGTAGTTTTTCTGTCTCTAACTCTTACGCTTTTCCTCATCTGGCACCGAATCTCTGATAAACTGAGTCAGAAGCTGGAGCAGCTGCAAAAGCTCACTGGTCTCAACAACCGTAGTCTCTGGCAGCTGTGTCCGTTCCTCTGACTGAGTTTCTCTTACAGTGGTGAAAGGTCACTGCTGTCCATGAGTGTCAGCCTGGATGTAAGCCACCCTCATCAGACCAGGAAACGCCTCACTCTGGTGTTGTCTGTTGATATGACTTTACCGGCTGGTGAACTAACAACCGGAAGATGGACCCATCCATTTGGTTCTGGGGTGAAAGCCTGGGCGCATCTCATCCACATAGTTGTTGAGAATATCACTGGGTTCTTCAGTGAATTCTTCAACTTTACCATCACCGAATGTCTCCGTCCGTCTCGGCTCAAAAATATCTTATTCGAGCAGAGGTCAACATCAGCCTTGAGGACTGCATTGACTGCCTGCTTGGTAACTGGAACAGTGACAGAATTTCTTCTTCAGTTCTGTCGTCATATTAAAATGGGCCAGGCAAACTACTTTGCCACAAAGGTCTGATCTTACGTCCCCACTTTTTCAGAAGGATTTGTGCTCTGGTGTATAGCATCTCTTCCAAAATTTGTCGACAATCACCTGGCGATGTCATCTCCACGATTTTAATCTCCACAGAGCTAGACTCAACTGCTGGTAATCATAGTCAATGCCATCAGAAGGGAATCAGTGATTCCCCTGATTTTCTTTGTGATAATTTCCTGGACAGTTTGATGTTGAAGCCACAAGGCTGTCCCTGTCCTTGGCAAGAGCCTTTTGAGCTTCTGTCCTCCAAATCATCCTGATCTTGACCTCGCTTTTTGTTTTCTGTGGTGCAGGTACACCCAGCTGTCATCATTACCATAAGTTCCTTTAACATTTGCAGGCATGCGGAAACCATGTTATTAAGCCTGGAGTAGACAGTGACTTGTGTGGAGAATTATAGGCTCCACATTGCTCATCCTGTTTGAGATAACAGAGTTAATGCTCTCTACCTCATCTATCAGCCTGGGTTAACTTTTGTGAGCTGGTTGTGGACCTCTCTGAGGGCCAGGCATGCAAACGTCTGCGGAAGGGTGTCGCCCACCTTGTCGATACCTTCCTGAGACACAGCAGTACTCTCTAAAATGAACACAACTTCTAATAAAGTTGTGCTATGATCACTTTTAAATGGCGTGGTCGGGTTTACCTGCCTTGAGCAGTTCGCACTGTTCGGTGTGATCTTCTGGAAAAAGTTTCCCAACCCGGGAGGAAAGTGTCTACACTAATCCTCGGTGTGTTTCCATCTCTGCTTTGTCTACTATTCATGGGGGTGTGTTTATGTGATGTGTCTGAGTATCGTGCTTGACGTGGAAGTTTTGTAAATTCTTTCCTCTATCGTCGAGGTTTGCTGGAGAGACCTTCTCCAACTCTAAGTTACTAACGAAAATGCAACGTCACGTAGACATGACGTCACACATGAACTGACTTTATGCCAGAGCGACTGTTGCTTAGCAACCGTTGCTGAGCACTGGTGGCGATCCAGCAGCCATTTCCCCTTTTTTCAACAACTTCCTCCTACAGCTGATAATATGTCTGTCATTGTTCGCTTTTATATTCCACTTGTCATTTTAGATTGTAAAAACTGAATAAATATGAAACACGTCTGCTTTTGATAAATCAAGGTCGTCGCGGATATCGCCGTATGTGTCAGGATCGTATCAACAGGTTTGTGTGGGATGTTCACATGAATAATCTGAATTGGTAACCTGGAAACTAAATAAATGCCAACTCATGGTGGATTGGAATAAAGCAAACTGTAATTGTAGCTGAATCAGAAAAAAAGACACCACGCTGAAAAACACACACACACACACACACACACACACACTCCTCCAGTCCCCAACCCCCCACCCCGTGAGCGGCGGCCAACTACCGTTAGTTCGTTCTGAAGTTATCAAGTGCACGGCAACAGCTGTGTAACCTTTAGCCATCACCTTACATCTGTTAAGTGAAAAACTTGCAGAAGAACATTAGCTGGTTAACGAGTGTATAACTAACAGCACTGGGTGTGTGATAGATTAATCAAATCATACCGGTTTCCATATGTCTGGGTGTGTGCCTGAAGTTAGCTAACTGAATCTGACTAGCTAACTGTATACCAGAACAGTTCATCAACTGTAGCTAAGTTATCACCTTCCACTCATCTCAATACACAGCTCTTGATGAACGATAGCTAGCATAAATGTTATTTTGTTTGTGTCAGCATAACGTACCAATTTCTCATGTTACTTGTGCGTTAACGGCGTATAACCGTTTTAACGTTTTCTTTGGTTCAACACTTTAGCCAGAGATTAGGGTCCATGCATCATCAATCGATTTTCGTTCTGAGTGAAAACAAATCGACAAGCCTTTTCCGCTTTCGGTTTTGAGTAGGAACGAAAAAAAAAAGAAAAAACCGTTTTCAGATTTTAAGTTTTGGGACAAGGAAATCGGAGAAACAAAACAATTACTATATTTTCACTTATTTTGTCAACACAAGGAAAATGAGAAATAAGTTTAGTTATAAAAGGAAATAACCCTGTTCTGTCTATCTCCCCAGCCCGTGTGCGATCACCCGCAGCACCCCAACCCTGCACAGGTCAGCCACCCATATGGGCCTTCAGCGCCACGATGGGTCTGTATGTGCTAAGGCAGGGCTACTGCCAGGCCGTAACAAGTTCTACACTAAGGCAGAGTGTGAGGAGTACAGGGGTGGTTAAAGATGGTGAAGATATTAGATACAGTAATGCAAAGCAAATACGCAATGACCAGCTCATGGAAAACCAGACTTACTACTAAAACTAAACACCTGGAAAACATATGATAAATGTATCTGATGTCTTTTTGCTCTTTTACAGGCATGAGAGCTCCTGAGGCAAATTGAATGAGATGAGAATCACTGCTCATCTGAACTCATTATACAATGATGGAACATGAACTAGCGCTACATCACAGCGCACAAACAAGAAACATGATTTTGTCTCAGTACTCACAAAAATATGAAAAGTCATATCACCAATAAAACCAACCGAGAGTCATTACTCTGCTGTTTTGTTGTTTACATTAGCTCTGCTGATGTAATTGCTACCTGGGTTCAATAAATTCATATACAAATGACACAAGACAAAAATCTTGACTTTCTCCTTTTCAGTCATGTGAAGAAGAACAGTTATACCTCTCACCATGCTCTTGACATGCTTGCAGACCGAGTTGTTGTATAGTCCATATCTGCGCTCTCTTAGATGAAGACTTATCTAGTGGGACAATAAAATGTAATATTGTTTTAAGAATGAATAACATGTTTATATGTATATAATTAATTTCTTATTTTATTGTGTCACTACAGATTTTAGTTGGTTTGTCCTTTGAGATCTGAACACAGGAAGAGAAAATCCTCCAATGATCAGGGCCCATGTTTTTAAATAGCTGGTGCCCTCAGTTGGTTGAAACTTTTCATGACAACTCTTCTGCTGGATTAAAGATTTAAAAGCTGGCAGAGATATTACAGGGTAATACCCCAATGCTGGAAAAAATATTTCTTCTAGTAACTATCACATGAAAAAAAAAAAAAAAAAAAACTGAACAGCGTTTTCATTGTGTTTTTACCTCCAGTGAAAATAAATGGTATGTTTACGAATCTGACGGTAAAAATTATAATAGGATTCAATTCTTTTGTTGTTGTTTTATTTTTATTTTTTGTTTGTTTTGTTGTTTTTTACAATTCTACCTCAGTGAAAATGAAATAGTATGTTTACAGATCGACAGTAAATTATAATAAGTTTAATTCTTTTGTTGTTTTTTATTTTTATTTTGTTTGTTTGTTTTTTTTTTTTACAATTCTTTACCTCAGTGAAAATGAAATGAAATGTTTACAGATCGACAGTAGAAATTATATTAGGATTCAATTCTTATTTTTGTTTTTATTTATTTTTGTTTGTTGGTTTGTTTTCTGGTGATGTGGGAAAAACTGGAGGACCGGAGTAAGCCCACACCACCACGTTGATTCTTGATTCAGCAATTTAGGTGTCAATTGCTGCGTTTTGTTTTTTAATTGGGAGAAACGGGCACCGGTGGCCATACCGGAGTTAGTTCTTGATTAGAAGCAAGATTTAGGTGTCCAATTGGTTTTTTGTTGTTTTAAAGGGTGGGAGAAGGCAGACACCAGATAAAACCCATGCCAGGCTCAAATCCTGCCCGTGTCTAAATAATCTCCATTTCCACTGGTCTCACAGTGAGCAGAGGGCCAGCGGAAATGTTGTTCAATTTGAAACGGATGTAAGCTTCTCAACATCTACTTCCTGAAGGGCCTGAGCTTTGCCCTGCAGAGAAAATCTACCGGATGGCTCTGCATTTTTTTGGTGGTATTGTCGGTGTTGCTTAAAACTAAATATAACAAATTTTTGGTGACTGGGAATTCAAATCAATTTCAATCAGTCACGATCTCTGCACAAGCGCCAGTTTAACAAAGACTGTTAAAGATTATCTTGTCAAGGTCTTTAGCATTTCTAGAATTTATTAATAAAAGTCGTCCACCCCTCGAGTTCGACTTGAATTTTTTTCAAAAGGCGGCTTTATGATGGTATCTGAGCGCTCTGGGCTTCAATTCATCTTTGTTTTTGGAACGTAGAAAACCAGCTTCTCCTGGCCCTCTGGACAGACATTTTGGTTTTCTGTCTCTGCTCTTAAGCTTTTCCTCACATCAGCACGAATCTCACAAGTAGAAACTGAGTCAGAGACTGGAGCAGCTGCAAAGGCTCCTGGTCTGTAACCCGTGATCTCTGCGGCTGTGTCCGTTCTGACTGGAGTTTCTGCTACAGTGGTGGTCCACCTTGTCACTATGAGTGTCAGCCTGGGTCTTAGCCACCACCTCATCCAGACCAGGAAGCGCCTCACTCAGTGTTTATGTCTTGTTGTTATGACTGCGTGGTGAACTAACAGCCACGAATGGACCCATCCATTTGGTTCTGGGGTGAAGCCACCAGAGCATCTCATCCACATAGTTGTTGAGAATTATCACTGAGGTTCTTCAGTGAATTCTTCAACTTTACCATCCAAATATCCTCCGTCCATCTACGGCTCAAAAATCTGTTAAACAGAGAGAGTCAACATCAGCCTTGAGAGACTGCGACTACCTGCTTGGCTTTGGAACCGTGACAGAATTTCTTCTTCAGTTCTGTCGTCATATTAAATGGGCGGCTTGAGCAAACTTCTTTGCCACAAGGTCTGATCTTAAATCCCCCGCTTTCGAGGATTTGTGCTCTGGTGCTCCAACTTAGCATCTCTCTCTTCAAAATTTTGTCGACAATCACCTGAAAGCGATGTCATCTCGATTTTAATCTCCACAGAGGAGCTAGACTCCCAACTGCTGTTAATCGTAGTCAGAAATGCCATCAGAAGATATTGGTTTCTGATTTCTTTGTGATAATTTCCTGGACAGTTTTGATGTTGAAGCCACAAAGGCTGTCCCTGTCCTTAGCAGAGCCTTTTGAGCTTCTGTCCTCCATTCATCTCGTCTTAAACCTACTTTTGTTTTCTGTGGTGCAGGTACACCCAGCTGTCATCATTACCATAAGTTCCTTTAACATTTGGGCATGCGAGAAACCATGTTAATAAACCTCGTGGAGCAGTATTATGTGGAGAAAATTATAGGCTCTCCATTGCTCATCCTGTTTGAGATGACAGAGTTAATGCTCTACCACCTCATTATCTATCAGCTCGGTTAACTTTTGTGAGCTGGTTTGTGGACCTCTCTCTCGAGGCCAGAGCATGTGCAAGCACGTCTGCGGAAGGGTGTCGCCCACCTTGTCGTGCCTTCCTGATTTACAGCAGTACTCTCTAAAATAGACACAACTACAATAAAGTTGTTATATGATCACTTTAAATAGCGTGGTAGTTTACCTGCCTTGAGCAGTTCGCCACTGTTCGGTGTGATCTTGGGAAAAAAGTTTCCACAACCGGGAGGAAAGTGTCTACGCAATCCTCGGTGTATTTTCCATCTCTCTCTTTTGTCTACTATTCGTAGGGGTGTGTTTGTAGCCGATGTGTCTGATGTATGGTGCTTGACGTAAGGAAGTTTGTATCTTCTTTCCTCATAAGTCAGTTTTTGCTGGAGAGACCTTCTCCAACTCCTAAGTTACTAGCAAAATGCGCGTCGTAGACAGCGGCGTCACACATGAGCGGCTTGTGCCAGGCGACTGGCATGGCAACGTTGCTAAACACTGGTGGGCGTCAACGGCCATTTCCTTTTCCAGCAACTTCCTCCCTACGGCCTGATAATATGTCTGTCATTGTTACGGCTTTATAGCTACACTTGTCATTTTAATTGTAAAACTGAATAAATATATTACGTCTGCTTTGTCAATCAAGTCGTGATACTTGGATATCGCCGTAAATGTCAAGGAAGCTCTTGATGAGCGATAGCTAGCATAAATGTTATTTTGTTTGTGTCAACGTGCCAATATCTCATGTTACTTGTGCGTGCTTAATGCTCTTCGTTTTAACGTTTTCTTGATTCAACACTTTGTGAGATTACGGTCCATGTACATCGTAATCGATTTTCGTTCTGGGTGAAAACAAATCAGAGACAAGCCTTTCCGGCTTTCAGTTTGGTAGGAGCGAAAAAAACCCGTTTTCAGTTTTTCGGCTTTGGGACAAGGAAATCGAAAAACAAAACAATTACTATCTTTTCACTTATTTTATGTCAACACAAGGAAAATGAGAAATAAGTTACGGGCTAAAAACCCGTCTGTTGAATCGTGCATTAAATTATTTTTATTTCGCCCAAGAAGTCACCCAATGAACGATAGCACAGGATCCCGTAAGCTAGCACAGTCCTTTTCTGTGCTGCCCAGCTAAGGCTAATAAAGCCAGCCTTAGTTAGCTAGAAAAGAACAACCGAAGCACGATGTGGGCTCTTAGCAAGGTGTTTCTTGCTCATTTATTTTCACCTTAGATGAGCGAAGATAGCTAGCTTTATTCACCATAGCTGGGCAGCACAGAAAAGGACTGTGCTACGGAACCCTGTGCTGTCGTTCATTAGGTGATTCTGGGGCAAAATAAAAATAACGCACGTTGTCCCACTCCAGAACGAAAGTCCGATTGGCCATCATGTATACGGACCGACATGGCTATATTGTGCCATTTGTGGTCTTCAAGTGCCACCTATGTAATTGTAGTTTTGTGTAGTTGTCTCACAAGCTATCTCTCTCTCCCTTTCTTTCTCTGTGTGTGTATCTCCGTGTCTCAGGCTGTTAGAAATATATTTATTTATTTTTTATTATATTGGGTGCTATTTAAATTCATCTAGAAATAGTTGGACTAGTTATTTGCTGGGCTTGTTGGTCTGTAACTGAACGATAAATGGTAATGCCAACGCTTATTAAAAAGTGTGGGAAGGTTGATGAAAGGCTGTTGAATTTTATCATCAGTTTGTAATTATATGTAAAATTATTCATATCTATCAATTCTGACTGCATAAACGTGCTAATGTTAGGCTAGTTAATGACTGAAAGCTCCTGCTTAAAAAAGTAATTTAAATAAAGCCATTGATCATTACCCCTTTTAAATCTCTTTGATATAGATGATAACAGGATATATGGCTGCAGTGATTTGTGAACTACAGTGACAGCTGAAAGAGAGCAGGAATCTGGGGTTTCTGGCGTCTCATAACGAATATTTTCTGTTAGGGGTTGACCGATATGTTTTTTTCAGGGCTGATACAGATTATTAATAATCAAGAGACTGATAACCGATATTTGGAACCAATACATTTGCAGTGAAAATAATTGTGCCAAAACACAAAACTGAAATGCCTCTAAGCATATTTTTAATTAAAAGAAACCTTTTCAACATTATCCTAAAACAAAATCTTGTTATAATGTTGTTATAATTTTATTTTTTGGTAAAAATCTCAGAAACTCTTATTACTATGTGTAGGGATACGGAAGAATTTGGAATTTTCTGATAAAATCAGCTCTCTCTGCTTGTTACCCTATAAAGTTAAAGATGTTCTGTTTTTTACATAAGCAAACTTCATTTTAGGTCTCATCAGGCCCATGTTGTTTAGTCTTATGGGGTTATTCCTGCTATTCCACCATGTATAGTTGATTTTTGTCTGATAATTATACTGTATAAACACACCAGATAGAGATATGTGTAAGCGGTATTTATATTGGTATTTCATTTGTGTTGTTGACAGGTTGACTGACACAGGGATGACTGGAAAAAGTGTTGCATTCACAAGCACACCTCTGATATGGTAAGCAGTTATACACATTCATGGAATGGCACACCACCCAAAAAAACATGGTGTAAATAAGAAATACTGATAATAACTATTTCACAGATATGTTGTTAAACAGTTTATTCTTTAGAAACAAAATTATCTTAATAAAATGTAATGGATTTCATGATTATAGACGTGTAATGGTGATTGTAGAAAAATACTTTGTGCATTGTGCACACACTGTACAAGTTACTTGCATAAAGCACATGCATTTTATTTTGAAAGTTTAGGATATCCGCTGCAAGCAAGAGGGCCCCTCCAACCAGAACCCACAGCAGGCGGAGAACTGATTAATGTGCTGCTACGCCAAGCTCACCGAGGCTGAAGAGCAGAACAAGGATGCCACCTGTGATGACACAGCCAACTACTGTCACCAGCTGCAGAGCAAGACAGTGGATCTGGAGTCCATCTATAAGACGAGAGACTCACTCTAGAGGCAGCTAAGTTACATCAGGGGCCACAACAGCACAACACAAGACCAGAGGGACTGGGCCTAGCTTTTCAGCAGCAACTGAACTTTTAAAATCATCTAGCTGGTGCACTTGGAGAACAACTATGGCCTAACAGTGCTGTTGCCTCTACCTTATCATCTCTGTTACCCAGTAACATTTTGCTCTCAAGTTTAAAGTATGTGTTCCTGGTTTGATCATAATTGATTTAATGTCTTTTATAGAGACCTATTCAGTATCCCAGAGTCATACATATAATTTCACAGGCAGCTTTTTTCCTCTCAGTGTTTTTTGAGTGATTTTGGAGAAACCGGAGCACCTGGAATAAAATCCATACCAAAGTTAGTTCTTGATTAAGTAATTTAGAGTGTCCAATTGCTGCATGTCTTTTTTTTCTCCTAAGAAATTGGGAGAAACCAGAGGACCTGGAGTAAAACCTATACCAGAGCTCAAATCCTGCCCCTTATCTGAGTAACCTCCTGTTCCACTGGCCTCTGCTGGGCAGAGGCCAGCGCCGAGTTTAGTGGTATTCAGAAGAGGCAGGATGTAAACCCGCATCTACTTCCTGAAGGCCTGAGAAGGCTTTGCCCACACGGGAGAAGAATCTGTGACATTCTGCATTTTTGTGGTGTCAGGTGTTATTAAAAGTAAATGCAAAATTTTCTTTGATGACTGAACGGCAATTTCACCCAGTGCACCCTGCACAGTTTTCGCATAGACTGTTAAAATGATCTTGTCGAGGTCTTTAGCATTTACTGTGACATCAAAATCATCACCCCGAGTTCGGCCCAGATTTTTTCAAAAAGGCGCTTTATGATGGTATTCATATGCCTGAAGCACAGTTCATCTTTTTTTGTTTTATGGAACATGCGAAACCAGCTTCAACTACATTATCTGGACAGACATATTGTTTTTTTTCGCCCTGCTCTTCGCCTTCCTCACCACACCTTGTCACTGTGGAGGTCAGCTCTGGGTCTTGCCACCTCATCAGACCAAGGAAACGCTCCACTCTGGTGTTTATGTCAGCTGATATAACTTTTACGTGGTGAGCTAAAGTATAGAATATGGACCCATCCCATTTGGTTCTGGGGTGCTTCAGCGGACCCTTATCCACGAATTGTTGAGAATATCACTGAAGTTCTCAGCAGAGATTCCTGAGCTTGACCATAGCAAATATCCTCCGTCCATCTCGGCTCAGAAATATCATTCTTGCTTACCTGTCCCTCACCGTCTGCTGTTTGAAGAATCAGCATCAGCCTTGAGAGAGCATTGACTGCCTGCTTGGAGCCTTGGAACGGTAACCGAATTTTTTCTTCAGTTCTGTCATGATATTAAAAATGGACGCTTAGGCAAACTGCTGTGCCACAAAGGTCCTGATCTTTGTCCCCACTTTGTTCTGTGAGGATTTGTGCTCAGGTGTTCCAACATCATCTCTCTCTCCCAAAATTTCCAACGAACGAGGTGGTATTCAGAATTTGAGGCAAGACGAACACTCGGCATCTCTGTTTCTGTTTCCTGAAGGGCCTGGTGAAGGCTTTGCCCACACTGGGGAAGAATCTGCGGATTTCCTGAGAGGAAAGTGTCCACACTAATCCTCAGTGTCTCCTCCATCTGTGTGCTTTCTTTTCTATTCATGGCAATTGGTGTTGTGTTTAACGATGTGGTGTAACAATGTGTTTGTCTCTGAATTTTTTTGGTGATGTCGTCAGGTGTTGCTTGAAAGAAAAGGCACTGAATTTTTCAATGACTGGGAATTCCAAATTGATTTCAATCAGTGCAATCTCTGCACAGCACCAGTTTTCACACAGGCTGTTGAAAATGACCTTGTCGAGGTCTTTCAACATTTCTGGGGTGACATCAAGATCGTCACCCCCGGGTTCAGCCCAGATTTTTTAAAAGTTTTAATATTTTGTAGGCATGTGTGACCATATAATTGAGTCTGTGTGTGGGTAGTGACATGGGGAGTATTTACAGGCTCAACACTGTTCACTGTAGTAGAGAGGGTAGAGTTGACACTTTCTGCCACCTCTTTAACAATCAGCTCAGTTAGCCGTTCTGAGCTGGTAGTACGGACCTCTTCCTCAACTTCCTGTGCAAAAGTCTGCAAAAGTGTTGCCCACACTGAACAGCACACGTTCCTCAGATACAGCTGAGCTCTGAAGAGCCACCTGGAACGTTTTTCTACTATAGTCACAATTTCTAAAAGAATTTGTGCCAGTATTGTTTTTGTGGCATGGTCAGGTTTACCTGCCATCAAAGATTCACACTGTTCCACAACTGAGAGGAAAGTGTCCGCACTAATCCTCTGGGTCGTCTCCTCCATCTGTGTGCTTTCTTCTCTATTCATGGCAACTGGTGTTGTGTTTATGTCACTGTGTTTGTTTCGATTATATTGGCTGCGCCAATGTTATGTAAGTTCCTTCTTCTCTGTCTGGACTTTTGCTGGACAGACTTTCTGTTTGCAAACATCTTAACACAAAGCCTGCCTGTGTGCCTTCTGGTATTTATCCTTGGACTACTTCCACCTTAGTCAAGACCATCAGGCAACAATAAAGAGATAGTAATTTTACTTACTTAACTTAAAGCTGAACACCGTATTGTAAATGCTTGGAAGGTCACTTAGACACCTACAGTTGGACATTGGTTTAAAAGTCTTTCTAACTGCTTAGCCATGGAATTTATGAATTACTTTGAAAGTCACCTATCAAGATGTTTCCTGAGAACTTTAAAAATGAGAATGTTGTAATGTATCAATTATTCAGCATAACAAAGTTACAGAAGAATTGCCTGTTTTTTTGTGTGTAAAACTTTATAAGTGTAATTGTTGTGTTAATTCTGAAAAGTCCAATAAATATGTGTTTTAAAAAATCTGCAATTTACAACATTGAAGACATGGAAGATTTGTGAGGAAATTATGAATACAAGTCACAGTGCATCACTAATGTTGTGATGTGCCGTGTTTGCTGAATAAAGGGCAACAGATCATTTGATCATTTTTGTATGTTTTTGCTTTGTGTTGTTTTTTAATGAAGGGCTTAATTCACTTTGATTATACCACAAAGAACAAGTGTATGGTACTTAAACATAAGCAAATATGAAATGTATATATGAAAATAAATCAACAAAGCACTCACAATCTTGTTGAGGTCCCTTGTCAGTGATCTCGGCCTACTGCCCACTTGTGCCTCAGGTCTATGCGTTGCAGAACTTGTATGTACAAATGCTTCTGTGGATGAGGTAAACGGAGAGTTATCACATTAACTTATCCATATTCCCTTACGGGGAATGCAGGAATCCTGAAGTTAAATTCAATTTCTTTTAAGACCTTTAAGATCTTTTCAATATATTTTAAGCCCTCAGTGCCACTGCAATTTGTAACTGGTAACATCAGTGACACACCTTCAGCTTACATTTACATTTACATTGATTTTAAGATTGCAAAACTAAGTCTTTGAAATCTTCTATCAACCTCTATCAATACAACAGAGTTCAGTCAGGAGGTAACAAAGGTCAAGAGAACAAACTGAGTGACTCACTAAGAGTCAAGGTTTTAAGTAACATGCTCACTCTCTCTCTCTTTCACACACACAGTCATCAACACAAATCTCTGTGGTCTTTCCATGCTTTGTTCACTTCACGTTGCATTTGGCCTAACAAATGAGGTCATTCAGCCCCCCCCCCCCAAGAGGTGATTGGAATCAGGTGGGGCTCTACAGAAATTAATGGCAACTCAGCAGTCAGAGGAACACTATATCTGAAGTATATTACAATTGTTACTGATAAAGCCACACACATGCAACATGCATACATGTACTTATACAAACTTACAACTTGGCTCATGGTAATAAACACTCACGTGACAAAGAAAGTACACCTTCTTTGAATCATATGGTTTTACCTATCAAGACATAATAGCGATATATATACTATACAATATATACTAATTTTGCTGATGCTTAGAAGTATATCTGTTCATGCATAGCCGTCATAACATATGAAAGATGACATAATAATAATGCTTTAGGTTCATTATATATTTTCTTCCTCTTGCCAAATGTGTAAACCCAATTTATAGCAAAGAGAAGTGTTGCCACTTAGAACTTTTCTACTTGAATTTTATAGGGTCAGAAGAAATTTAAAAAATATATGTTAAGATTTTCCAGTCATTAATATTGTTATTGTTGTTTAAGTGGAGTGTGCGGGACCCCAAACAGTGAGGAAATGAAGTCAATCTCAACAAAACTCGAGGATTATATGGGCTCCTGTCTGCTGCATGTCTGCTTTTCATTGTGTGGACATAACCAGGAGGGGGCGATATTTCTCTATTCAAAGATGATTCACGTGGATTTCACACAGTTTGAATTGAACGCACACACACATTTCTACAGCTAAGGACAAAAACAGAACACAACAAAACCTTCCTCATTCCTGTGTCATTAGCTATTCTCCATCCATTTTAACTCTCTCTTTGCTGTTTGTTTTTTTACAGCATTGAGTCATTCAATGCTGCAAAATCACCACATAACCTCATCACTGTTTGCCTTTTCTCTCTCTCTCTCTCTCTCTCTCTGTCCCCCTCCTGCGAAGGAGCCAGGCTTCCTGCTCTTAGTTCCCAGAGTTCCCGGCTGCTGGCAGTAGAATGCTGGGAATATCCGGAGAGGAAGGGGAAGTGACATCACAGCGGTGACCTTCCGTACCAGGCCATATCACCTGGTGCTGCCGGGAGGAGAGCTACCAAACAAGTGCAAACACACACACACACACACACACACACACACACACACACACACAAATAATCAGAGTGACATACTTCTCTTCTTTTTAGCACACACACACACATACATGCACATTGACTAAGACAAACTTACTGACACTCACTCGCACACCTCAGTTTGCTTTCCAGGAGAACAGAGAGAGTGAGAGAGGAAAAAAAAAACATTTTGCAAGTTCCCACGAAGAGAGAAAGGAAGCGATAACTTCAATTGGTCATGCACAAAACTTTCCAGCACCTTTGCATAGACAGGCTGAGCTAACCACATATTTCACAGGAAAATTCTCACTACACTTCAGCTGGTTCATCACATCAGCTGACAAGCTCTGTCTGTTTACCAACCTGTATGTTTTTCTCACTCGCTGACCACCTGAGTTTCACTATCACTCATGTTAATGGAACAAAATGCCATTGTTCATCTGTGGTGCGCTGTAATCCCTACTTGAAGTGGTTTGTAATAAGTTAGCCTTCACCAGCCCTTCTGCTAGCACTGGCACAGGGACCACACTCCCTATAGCCTACATTTCAGTGTAGTTTTTACTCCACTACATTTATTTGAAAGCTATAATTACTATTCAGATTTTAAATTTAAAACAGGCGGCATGTTAAGCTTATAAAATATAATGTCTTATCAACAATTAAAGCAAAACAAAGCGTGTAGTTGGGGATCCACATCACATTTCCCCTGAGTTCCCCTTGAACTTCTTTGATTTTATTTAAATAATGAATTCTTCCTGGACCATTAATCATCTCATGACCCCTCAGATTTATCTTGTGTATCCTTCAGAGCCAGACCAGACCCTGATCTTCGTGACCATTTAACTAAACTACCTAATAACAGTAGCTGAAACAAGCTTTATCTTGACCAGCTGTACTATTAAAATGCTGTTTACACATGAATTCATTAGTATTATCAGTATAATATTGTCATATATGATGATAAGGCATACAGGCCATTTTTAATGCAGGACAAGCGATCTCACTTTTTACTTTAAGATGAGATTTTTCTGATAATACTAATGCATAGTCAACTGACGTCTCTTTCACTGAATAAAATGAAACAGATGTCAATACACACAGGTTGCACACAGATGGGAGCTGGACATACACACAATGAACATATGGCCTGTAGTGGAGATCCTTACTGAGTTTGGAGAGTATCTTAGAGGCTACATTCTTTAGGGGCAATGGCTGGAAAACACAGATATACAAACCCACATACTTGCACAAACACAGATATACTCAAAGACACATATAGCAATGACCTACAGCAAGAATGAAATCTGTGAAAACAGAGGCCAAGAAAGAGGGATTTTAAATAAGTTCCAATGCTAAATCATCAGGGGGGGGGGGGGGGGGGGGGAGGGAGGGAGGGAGGGAGACAGAGTGTGTGTGGTGGAGACGTCATTATGCGGATGACAAAAGAAGAAGGGATTCTCTGGTCAGTTGCTGCTGTTGCTGCCACTGACTATTGTCCCACAACAGGACTTCCACACACACACACACAAAGACACATTACCTCTCTCTCTCTCTCTCCCTCTCTCTAATGTTGTACATCTCTCTTTCCTCTTCAAGTTCAACCTGACTACACAGTCACCAACTGGCAGCCCCTGACATTTAAAGACCCCTGCTAACACCTCCTCCCAAACTCAGCTGTGTCATCTGGGTCTTCTTTTCTGCAAGCGAGATCTGAATGACGTTTGCCTCAATAAGAATTCAGAAAAATTTGCAAAGGAGTTGAGGCTTGAAAGACTTGGGTAATGTAAAACAAATATTCACTATACAATTATAAATGCCAATAAAGAATAATGATCATACTAATTCTTTAAAATAAAAAGAAGCAAAGAGAAATATCTGAAAAGAGAATAAAATTTTTATTACGCTATGTGCCCCATTGCAGTATAATTAGTAGAACTGTCAATTGGCAGCTGCTTATCCCCTCCTGCAGAAAAACCACTGTCCCTTTCCATCAACTCATAACAAGGACCTCTGATGGACCATCTAATTCATTTCCAAACCCAGTGATTAACATTTAGTAACATTAATATTTGCACACAACATGACTCTTTGATAATCTGAACTGTACTTGATTATTAACAAAAATCATATAAATTTATCACAGTGTAAATCCAGAAAGATCACATTGGTTTGATAAATACATACTATTATTTGTTATCAGCTGTTATTAGTTAAACTTACACCCAATATCAAGTGCTGCTATACTAGAATGTTAGTTTACCTCAAAAATCTGCTTCCAGTGATGTGGGTGAATTGATTTGATCCATGTTATTTAAGAAACGCAGTGTTTAAATAACTAATGAGCCGCGCTTGTACTTAGTTGTTTTCCACCTGTGGAGAAGTTTAATTGTTTTTAAAAAGATGAACATAGGACAAAGGAGGTGACAATTCAACAACCTAATAGAAGCAGCTATGAATGAAGCTCCTTTCTTCCTAGAGCTCGGTGTGTATGTATGCACTTCACGAATGCTAAAGGTGCTGAGCTTTGCATTATCATTTATCTACCTCCCTGGCCAGAGACTGTGCAGCAGTATCGGTGTGTGTGTACAGATTTGTGAGTCAGGATGTCAGAATGTGTTCACAAATTTGCATCAGGTGTGTGCTATAATGTGTTTTTTTTTTCGTCGTCCAGGCCATATGGACCCTGACCAAGGGACCTCAAGAATCGTCAACCCTCCACTGTCTCTATCTCTCTCTGCACAGTGTGTGATGCTCTGGTCCATTCTGCTTTGACTGACCTCTCTTTGACTCACGCACACACACACACACACACCGAGTGTATGACCACTCAGTGACACTAGCAGACATACAGACACAATAGGAGACCCAGCACATTCCTTTCCCCAGGTGGTATAAAAGTCACAGCCGGATCAATGGCCTAATGGGCTAAAACCAATGGCCGACAATCATTAACCCCCGACGAGTGTGAATTCCTCATCCCCGTAGCCAGACTATTGTGCGACTGCCGTATACAGACTATAGCGTGAGGCTTTCATCTGGGAGTTGGCTAATTAACTGCGTGCAGAGGTCTAACTGAAATGGTGACAGCATGCGTTTTCTTGACCTGTGTAAACTATGGACACTACTGGACAAACATGGACAGACATTTAAAAAAGGAGCAACCCGGACAGAAGTTAAAGGCTTTAACTTTGTCTCTAGAGCAATAGTTATGGCTTCTTTCTTTTCTGTGTATTTGGTGTCACAGAGGCCTTCAGGGACATCTGATTACAGCTCAGGGTCCTGCCACAGTTTTGTGTAAACAGCGATTTAATCCTGTTTCCTTTGGTTGAAGAACAACACTTAAAAACAGTGGAAGTACTGGACAAATCAGATCAAACAGTTTGGGTTTTTGAGTATTTGCAATGATGCTGCTGGTGAGCTCATGCAGGATTATATTTAGGAGGTTTAAAGATTACTTTTAAGAGAAACCTGAGCATCACAATTTCCTTTCTATGTCAGGGCTCCATCCAACATGTTTCCATCCAGCAGATCACCTCTCTTCCTCACTTTACCTCCCCAACGCACACACACACACACACACCCCCAACGGGAGCTCCCTCATCCCCCAACACCACTCCATCCCTTTTTCTTCTCCAGGCCTCTACTCCTGAGTGTGTGTGTGGAGGGCTCGTGGTGGGAGGACAATGGGCAGTAAGGTAGCTGGCTGAATAGGACCATTGAGTCTGCTCAGCCAAACAGAAAAGCATCTCCCATCTCACTTCAAAACCCACAGTTTCACTCTGTACAACCAGGCCTTTATTCTCCATAATTACTCCTTGACACACACACATATATACACACACACGTACACATATCCATATATTTTACATATAAGTATATAAAATAATTGGATTTTTTTTTACTAACCACAAACATAACTGACTCTTGACACATGTTTATGTGTGAACACGTTTCTGTGTCAAGCATCAATATAATGTTTATGAAATTACACTGTTGTACATCCACAGAGCTGTTTTAATTCTATAAACAGATGACATGATAATCAGTACACCCATATAGAACCTGTATGTGTCTCAATAAAGAATGCAGGCTCTAATCGTAAGTTAGAGTACACACTGTATGTGTCATCGTTGTGGACAACCACAACAAGCACGCATGGAGCCATTCCTTTGTCATGTATACTGAGGAATGCTGGTAAATACACATTTATCATGACAGTAGATAAAGACAGGAAGGGAAAGGAATAAAAGAGAAATTCACTGTTAATAAGTTAATATTTTTAGTTACGTTTAGTTCAGTTTAATGCTGTTTACGATATGATCTTATACGTAACATTGTCCACAGGCTACATTGTTGTTGTTGTGTTTTCTCTTTTCCAGCTTGTCACATGACCTGTATGCACATTGCCGCTGGACTGCAGCCAGAGTACAGTATGTACAGCTCTGATCAGCACAAGTCTGACCACTTCCATGTGGTGTTGAAAGTCCAGCAGCATAGTTATGATTTCATGATCTGCAACGTGATGCCTCAGTTTCATATGATAAACGTTACGCTGAAGCAAACTGCAAATGCAGCATTTCAAAAGCCATAATGTCATTCTGGGGTGACAGGGTGTGTTACCTATTACTAAATTACTGGTTATTCCATATCTGTAATATTGTTACAGTTCCTAAATTATTTAGGTTGGTTTCCCTCTCATAACATTGTTTTGTCAGTGGAGTCTGTGAAATATTTTTTTGATGTCTTACAGTAAGTGTTTATTTCTATTTGAACAACTAATCATGACAACAACGCAAAGTAGTCAGCTTTGTACCTATATATATCTTGTCTTTTGCCTGATGCAGACCTAGTAGGTTTAAAACAGTGATCAGCAGCCACTGAGTGGATGGCTCTTTACTTTTCCCATCACTGACTCATCCATTTTTCTGCACCTGGCCTAGATAAAGGATGCGGTGTGCACCCAGTCACCCTAGAAAGACACAACTGAGCCAATGCATGTAGAGATTAATTTCCAAAGCCAACTAAACCTCATTTACTTCGCTGTAATACAAAAAAATGCTGCAACATCTGTGTCACAATGTGTTAACAACCTAATTCACTGTAAGCCCTTTAACAAGAGGTATTATCGTAAACAGCCTGTCAGACAAAGGCAGCAGGCCTTGACAAAGAAAGTGCTGTCACAGAGTGCAGTATCACCGACAGTTTTTGTCAGTGTTACACTTGGCAATTTAAACTCCACCGAGCTTGTTAGCCTAGATCCGGCCCTGTGGCCAGCCTGCTCATTGTGCGTCCAGCACACTGAATCATTGTGTAGGAGGATAATCCATACAGGGTAATTGGTGCACCCTATCATGCAACACATAAGGACAGCAGGATTTAGGTATGGATGGATGGGTGGCTTGATCCATCAAATATAAAGACAGGTGCCAAGTAATGTGAACTTAAAGACAGTTATATTATAAACACAACCGAGAGCAGAAGACTTTCAACATAGAAACAGCATTTGCAAATTTTAAATGTATCAGTATTTGTCTAAGAAATGGCCTCTCCTTCATATACACACACTTTCCTGAGTCCTGGGAGTCCAGCTGGGTTAGGTCATGACATAGTGGCCCCATCAGCCCCATAAGCAAGTATGTGTTTGTTTCTATCTATCTATCTATCACTGCAAACACAACTCTCAATCCTCCTTCTTCCCACCCAGCTTAAACCAGGTCTCTGTGTTGGAATGACATCTAACACACACACGCACACACACACGGAACAAAAGCTGGTGCTGGTGAGTAATGTGTGTGTGTATATGTGCATGTCATGGACGGGGGTAGCTGGGTCTGGGAGGGTGGCTGTTGGGGGGGCATGGGGTTGAAGCTCCATATGGGCACCCCACCCCTCGCATCCCCTCCCCTCCACCCCTGTCCCCCCTGCAAACAGGCAGATGTCAAATGGGACGTGCCTCCCCGAGGGGGCACAGGGTCACACAGCACAGGGCTAAATAACAGAACAGGAGGGACAGACAGAGCAAAAGAGAGAGAGAGAGAGAGAGAGAGAGAGAGAGAGAGAGAGTGAGAGAGAGAGAGAGAGAGATGCCTTTTTGCCAGTTACCCCCACCCCCCCACCCAAAATCATGCCAAAAAGAGATGTACACACATGCTCCCAAGAAAAAAAGCTACTGACACAAACATACCAACACACAGCAGTGGGCACAGTGCTCTGTATTACAGTCTGTCTGAAACTAGCATATCAAACTTTTGAGTCACTTTCAGATTAGGTTTCATGAAGAAGAATATAAAAAAGAATTAGAGCCAAGGGGAGAAAAATACACATGAAAAAACATAATGGATGTGAATAAAATGTGTACACAACCCATCTGAGCCTGATTTTTCTCACCGTGAAATAAAACTAGAAACACACAGTACCTGTGTCTGATCACTCCTCAGTTAATGATCAGTAACTTTCCTGAAGATCTTGTCAAGTTCAATGGTGCATTTATTGTCATTTCATTTTATTGCTTTATTTTCTATAATTCCATTTTACAGTTTAATGTTGAGCTGCATTTTTTTTGCAAGCGCTGTGATTTAGTTGAGGTCATAAATGATTTCAGCCTACTCTCATTGATATAAAAGGAATGGCCTCATTTATGACCATGAAGTTGAATCGATACCTTTCTAAAACAGTGTCACTGAACATTATAACTTCCATGACGTTAGCATTTATTGCAGAGCTGATGTATTAGGCTGCATTAGTTGTGGCTAAGTGTACCTACTAAACTGGTCACTGAGTGTACTTAATTATAAACTGCTCTTATAAAACCAGTGATTGGTGTATGTTTGTGTGTGTGTGAGATGGATGTGTGTCTCAAATGTGACTAATGGTATTTGATAATGAAGGGAGTTGCAAGTCGACTCAAGGACAGGTGTCAGTTGTGTGTGTGTGTGTGTGGGTGTGTGTGTGTGTGGAGGTATGGGTTGCAATCCTAAACAAAGCAGGAATGGACACACACACACCACACACACACACACACAGTTCGTTCTGTGTATTGAGCCCTGAATGGTTACGCCCGCAGGGCAGGAGTAAGGTTACTTTACTGCACTTACAGCTCCCTCTACCACTGGGGTATAAAATGGACTTGAATGAGAAAGAGGGGAACAGAGGGGTGGAAGGAGGAGGGGGAGGGAGATGGGCTGGTGGGGGAGGGCCAGGGGGGCCGGGGGACTCCCTTTGTGTAACAGGAGGTCTGCTGCTGCTCTGGCATGGCTATGGAGATGGAGGAGCGAGGTCACTCGCCCCTGCTCTCCCTCCCTCTGTTCCTTTACTATAGGCTAGCTGCTCTGTCTCTCCTCCTCATCCCTCCCTCCCTCCATCCATCCCTTCCTCCCATTAGCATAGCAGCTGCCTGATACAGGGCGAAAATGTCGTTGTGTATGTGTCTTGTGAGGGGTGTTTTGCGGAGGGAGGGATGTCATTGGGTGAGGGGCGGTGGGGGGGGTCGGTCCAGTCAATGGCGGTCCGTCTGGCTGGTGAATAGCAGCTAAAGCTGGCCCCCGCAAGCTAGACAAAGGAGCCGGGAGGGGAGGAGGAGAAGAAAAAGAGAGATGGGGAGGGAGGCGGGGAGTGGAAGAATGAGGCAGTGAATGGAGCGCCTTGTCACTAGCGCTATGGAGAGACGCACAGAATGAACCGGAAGAATGAAAGAAAAGTTCAAAAAGGAGCGGAGGGCAAGGAAAAGACCGGCCAGACCACCTGTCTCTCTCTCTCTCTCTCTCTCTCTCTCTCCCCTCCCTCTCTCTCACTTTATTTCTTTTACTCCCCTTCTTACTCACAGGCAGACTTTTGAGGAGGGGTGGTGGTGCTGGGGTGTTCACTGGACGTGTTTAGCGACAGACGTGTTTCTGTTGTCAGGGAGAAAGTGCAGTATCAGCAGGATTTCACTGCTGGTTGTCATCCACCAGCGTCACCGACCGACTCTCTGCTGATATCACCGCATGGGGTCAAGTGCTAGGTTAAAAACTGGTTTTGTGCTGCTTTCTGTGAAGTGACTGCAGCCACAAAAGTAACCAACATAAGTGTAAGACTGTAAGAAAAGATGACTGCACAGAAAATGTGCTGATGAGTTAGAAACGAGACCATGGGACACGACCAAGACACTAGGAAGAAATGGCTGTTGCCAAAAGATAACAAACCAACAGGGATCCAAATCAACAACAAAACAACTTCCTGCCCTAATAACAGTACTTGAAACTGAAAGGAAAACCACATAAGTTGCATACTATATATTACATGTGGGTATTTTCACAACTGTGCGGCGTAACCTAGCTGTTGGACTTTCTATATTTTGAGCCCTACTATGTCATAAAGTTAAAGGACACTTTGTTTTTGTGCCCTCTCATTTGCTTACTTAGTTGTCACTTAAAGAGGATTACCAAACAAATACTTCAAGGAACTGTGTGAAATGTGGAGGAATTTGTGGTGTTCACTGTGGAAGCCAATGACGCTAGAAAGTGTTTTTAGCCACAGTTACATCTCACATGCAGCAGCCAATGACAAAGCTAAAACCTAGTGGATACTAACAATCCACTGGCTGGGGTCTCTCAAACCACAGCCCGTAGAGCTATTCCCATCACATTTACATTAATTTTTTTACTCTCGTTATTTTGCACCAAACTTGCAGGTCGACACCCAGCAATGTTGCAAATACCCACCAGGTCTGGACTTGAATAGTTACTACTACTGAGCAGGACCCTCAGTGCTTAAAGGAAAGTGAATTTTATGATTTGCATTTGTCAGGTGTATGCAAACACAACTCACACGCACTTGTTTGCCAACAAGTTCACCATATCAGCTTTTAAGTGTCTTCACAGCTTGTTGCCCACCCCATCCAGTGGCCAAAAAATCAGTCGAACCAGGTTTGACTTAGCAAACACAGATCGCGGGTGCCGTCATTCCATGACACCATTATATAACCATTTTAATGAGCGAGTCCTCAGGCAGACAGGTGTGTGTGTGGAGGAAAATTGACAGATCAGCTGAGAGCACCAACATGCCAGGCTGCCTCCCATGCCATAGTTAGTACTGTAAACATTTTTGATGTCCCTGCACACCCACTCCGGTATTTTAAATTACTCTGGCTGATTAGGTCCAGTCAGGTGGAAGGTGGGTGGAGCTATGCTGGAAATTAAGTGAGCAATCAACAAACTAGACCTACATGGATAAGCATGACAACAGTATACGCTATGTTATTGTAAGGATGCAACAAACTAAAATTGCGTCAGAGATACAATCATGATATGCCCACTGAAAACACCAGTGTGGGTGTAAAGATTAGAGGTATAGCAAATAGCAATCTGCCACAAGGATAAATAAAGACATATTAGTTTCCCAAGTATGTTACACAGTCTTATGAGGAAAATAGTGCTGTAAGTTTCAATATAGCAACTTGAGGTCATGTAAACAGCATTGTAAATCCATGAGGAGGGCAAACAAGAAAAAGAAGAAGAAAGACAACAGATTGTGAAGTCTAGTTCAAGATACTGGAAAGACTGTTAAACGTTTCTCCAAGTTCTCTTTATGTGGCTGTCATCACTCCACATCTTCCCACAGCAGCTTCCATGTTCCTCAAATGTTCACTATCCTAAATATAAAACACATTTCATTCAAAAGCCATTTTGTACATTATTACTCAATCAGATGGCAATCATGTCAACACGAAAGCTTTGAGGAAGTCCCGCAGGATCTCACAATTAAAAACCCATCGCGTACAGGTTGAACAGGAGCCGTTATAAAATGAGGAATCTAGTGTTGCTAAACCAATTAAACTGCTTTTTTTTTTTTTTAGGCGTATCACAAGATGAATCTTGTGTCTTTAAAGATCAAGTGTAAGCCTCTCAAATGAGGGCTGTAAGCATGGATATGAATATTTTATGAGCCTCTGAACAATGGTCTTTGAACAGAGATGAAAGATAATCACACAGATGCTCTTGGATTGCAGCTGCCTTAACACTGACGCACCAACAATATTTAACTATTTATCTGCGGATACAAAACACACAACATACACACATGTACACAGGACTGTAACGGTTATCTTTGCCAATTTTGTGGCCTGACCGCTGTTTTAATAAAGTGATTCCTGATGCTGCTCTCTAAGACCTCTGGACTTGGTGAATTTCAAACAATTCTCATTTGATTTTTTTTCTGTCCTCTCTGCAAAAATTCCTCCCCCAAAAATGCCTTGTGTGTTGTCTGGCTTGCGGCCAGGCAGCTCCCGCATGAGGCCAGACCAAAGTGAGCGAGCCGGCATAGAAGAACCTGTTAGGGGAGGGCCTAAGCAGCCAGCAGCAACCCCTGGGAGCCTGCCAACTCAGTGTGTGAACAATGGAACCCAGCTCAACAAAAACATCCTGCAAGTAGAGACTGGGGGAGAGAGGGAGGGAGGAGGGAGGAGAGAGGGAGGGAAAGGACAAGCGAGAAGCAAGCCCAGATGGCCCATTCGGCCTGCAGGTATCAAAACACAGGAGAGCTAAAAATTGTTTTTGAAAACTAGCTTTCAGTGTTGGTTTGTATCTGACAGAAAATACATCAGATTGGTGCACTTGATGTGGCCAGTGCAGAACATTTGAGCTGAGGGTCATAGATGGTTCAGCTGCAGCTCGGAGGCGGTTTAACAACTGCTCAACAATAGCACCAACTTTTACTTGTCAGTGAAAACCAGATGTACACTGCTGCTGCTGCTACTACTCCCTATTTTCCTTGGCAATTCAAATTCAAGATTTCATATTGAAACACAAACTCTCAAACCACAGCCTGTAGAACTATTCCCATAAATTACTTGTCACGCTTTTTTTTTTTTTTACTCAAACATTTGCACTAAACTTGCAGTCCGACACCCAGTAAATGTTACCTTGAACAGGTCAACATGTAGAAAGATGTACTGCAATAAGCTTTTCCCACGATCCTCACAGCCATACAGCATCAGGTTACAGTAGCATTCAAGCAGGAGAACATGACTCAGTAGTTTTCAAACAAACAGGTGCTGAGACTGTTGAGCGGGAAGCCAAAAGCGTAGCCATAGGTGAAGAGAAACCAAAACTGAATTTTCTATGATTGAAGCGTCTGTACATTTTACAGACCTAAATTAAAGATCACCTTAACCTTTCCAGTACACAGAATACGCACACAAAACACACATACTGCGCACCAACAATGTTTCTCAACCTTTTGGCTGCCAAATGAGTCAGTGTGTTCAAGTCCCCCCCTTAACCTTTGTTGACTCATGATTGGTCCAAATAAGGTGAGTGATTTAACAGTTAAAACAGTAATTTTCAAGCCATTTAGGTGCATCATTACAACAGAGCCAGGAGGCTTCAAAGTATATATTTCACAGAAAAAAATCACAGAAATAGACATTAAATAATCACAAGAATAGCAGACAGGTTTTGTCCAACACAGCAGTTTGTGGCATGGAGCCCTGAGCCGGATGATAGAGCGGTGGATCTTTTTTTTTAAAAGCAGCACAATGGAGCTCAGGAGAGGCGAATAAAATGGAAGAGACAAAGAGTTTGAGAAAGAGCATAAATAATGAGCACAGACATACTCAAGTATGCGTAAAAAAAAAACACGAGGGGCAAAAGCAGGTTGTTAGCAAGAGGCTGAATTGTCGTGCAAGCTTCAGCCTCAGTCGTTAGAGAGAGAAGCACAAAGAGGAGTGTGTGGAAAGTTTTTTGGCAGAGTGTGTGTGTGGGGGTAACATAAAACCAGCTCTCCCACAACCTTTTTTACACACAGGGAGGGACCCTTCTTTAAAACTGAGCCACCCATAATGCTGGGGCTCTTTATCCCGGCAGTGAAAGGATGAGGCCAGATGAATGACAAAAGGAGAGAATACAGGATCTAGGTTGGGCCGGGCTTGGAAGACAGGAGGGGGGGGCTGCAAACCAGCCTTTTCTATGAAAAGAAAATGCAGGAGGAGGAGGAAGAGGAGGGTGAAGCTGAGCCAGAGAGAGAGAGAAAAAAATGCAGCTTTTGCTGGGAGATGAGGAAGAAATATGTATGCATGCATGATGATTTTGAGTTTAATGATTTTCTTTACTGGCTTGTACACAAGCATTGCAAAATAATACAGCCTCATCTCCATGACATCACGTCATCATCACAGTGTTTACAAACGTTCAAAATAAAGAATACAAACAAACAAACAGAGCAAAAAAATTAAACATGATGGAACATCTGTCACTCATGAAAAATCAGTTGTTTTTCCCCTTGCTTGAAATGAAGCAAGACCAGAAACCTAACTTGGTCCCAAAGTCAGCACTTTTAAATTTTTTTTTTAATTAAAAAATCATCTCAACTGTGTACGCAATCCGGCGGCTGGCTCCTTACATCATAAATGTTATGACCCTGGTAAGCAAACAACCACACAACAGTAATATTTTTTTTAATCATGTTACAATGATCTTACCATCAAATGTATTATTCCCTTTTCAAAAACCGACAGGAAGACAGCACTTCAGAAAAGAAAAGGAGTACCCCAAGATATCATCATCATCATCCTCATCATCAGCGTTGATATATATATCCATATGTATATATACATACACCCAATCACGAAGTACACGCATCTTTGTTAAAAAAAAACATCATGTCTCTTTCACAAAAGTAACACACATTAGGACATTATCACCTGGAGCATATATTTATACAATAGTATTTTGTTGTGTTTGTTTTTTCTATTCAGAAAAATTTAAATATTGACATAAAGCCAACTTTTCAACAACAGTCATCAGTGCAATATTCAAACCAAAAAAACAGAAAAAGAAAAAAAAGAAAAAACATCAAGTTTAAGACAAGCGTGCCATATTTCATTTGTTGCCCTGATACCAATCTATATACCAAGATGTGGTGGTCTATATACTTAAACTTCAGTTACTTTGTGTTTGTTCCAGGTTTGAAATTGTGGGATGTTTCTCAGTCTGGATTGACTGTTTTTTAACTTTGTGGCCAGGTACAGGGGCCCTCATGAGGAAACATATATACACAAACACACAAACACACTTCAATTTAAAAACAAAAGAAAGAAAACACATTCTCTCAGCAGCTTCTCATGAGGTGAGCCAGTGCTGCTGTGAAGATTTGATACAACTGTTGGCCATTTGAGCAGTAGGCTTTAAAAAACATTTAAAAAAAACATACAAGCAACATTGATACAAATGTTAGATTATACTTGTGACTTTCAAAGTAGCGAGCAAGTTTATGGAACCAATTTTTTTTTTTCGTCTTCACCTCCCCTTCTCTGTGACGTCACCAACAGTCATGTATTGTTCTAAGTCTTCATCGTCCAACAGTGTGGTCCTGCTCAGTAGTAGTAACTATTCAAAGCCTTGGCTCCTGCAGATCCCACGTACAAACACTGAGGGCGCTAGGGCTCCACATTTTGTGCAATAAAACTCCCTGCGTTTATATAAGTCATACGAGCTGAATTCCATTTTTTGTATGACTGGAAAGATAAAAATAAACGACAAAAAGGCTGATGAAAAGAGATAGATAGATAGATAGATAGATGATATAGATGAGAAGTGAGAGAGAGTAGAGAGGGGTTTATAGGAAAACATGCAACAACAGCAGTGACAGAGACAGAGAACACAGACTCCCTTGCAGAAAGGAAAAAAAAAAATCACGTCAGAACTAGTTTGGTTGTAGTGTAAAAATAAACTGTCCGACTGAGGATGCAGGGATGGGTTCATTGCATCTTCTATGCTACTGAGATCCATCTGTCTGTCTGTTAGGCTACACAGAAGAAGAAGGAAGAGAGAGAAAAAAAACATACTGGCATGCGGATGATCACAGACAAAATTGAGAATCTCTTCAGACTCCAAAGAAACAACGCGTAGCAGAGTGGTGGAGCTGAACAACTTGAGAATACTTTATAATCGAGGTAGCTGGCAAAAGGCAACCAAGCTCAAGTCCCTTTTTTTTTTTTTTTTTAAATGGGAGGAGGAGGAGGGAAGTCTTCTGGGGTCAACATTGGGAGGGTGGGGAGGAAGGTTTCTGAGGATATGGTGGTGGTGATGGGTGAGGGAGGGTGGCAGGTCTACCTCCACAGGACAGTTTATACTACGAGTCTGGAAGCAGCTTGAGTCACCCTAGATATTCTGCCTCATAGATTTAAAAGAAGAAGAACCACAACATTTTAAAAATGCATCTTCTCAATGCCTTCATAAACAAAAAAAACCCAGCCTGCTTTCACAGTGATAGCTAGGATGTTAATAAAATACTGAAAAGAGTTATAAGTGAATTCCAAATGTTTTTGTTTTTTGATACAAAGCGAAAGCAGCGGTTTTTCTTGGTAACACAACAATGACCATTGGCAAGAGTGGTCGCACTGGCCTGAAAAAAAAAGTTGGACGCCAGCATGGCAAGATCTGCTTACGGTAGGCACAGCGCATTCAGCTACTGTCTCTTTTTACTTTACACACACACACAAAAAGAAAGAAAGTAAAGCTATTGTGTACGAGTACTTCACAACATTGATGAAGTCAGTTGTTGTTACATAATGATCACACATCTGAAAAGCGTGCTGGATAGCCTTAATGCCGCTCTCTGGTTAAAAATAAAATAAAAAAGAATCAATGAATTTATTAAAGAAAATAGACCTCTGGTAGCCAACAGAGGCAACCCTTCTTCTCTTGTTCATGTGTATACTTTCCTTTCAGATATTCCAGCATGCAAGCATTTATAGCCTGTAGCATCAAGTGCCGTGTTCATCATAAAATAACCCAAAAAAAAAAAAAAAAAAAAAAAGAAGGAGAAGGGTTTTACCAAAGTGAACGGTGAGGAGCAACAAGTCAAATCTGATCTGCAGCCCCCAATAGAGAGACTATTCAGCTGTAACTGAGGATGGGAGGTCATGGATAGAGACAGAGAGTGAGAGAGAGAGAGAGAGAGAGAGAGAGAGAGAGAGAAACTGGGCCATCTGCACTCTAGGTCAAACACACATGTGATACACAAGAGACCAGCTTCTTCTTCTTTTCAATAGTGGACGACACGATCTAGTTTACATTCAAGAGGAAAGCTTTAGTACCAATAGGCTCACCGAAATGGCGTTTTCTTTTGTTAAAAGATTCGTGTTTGAAGCGCAGCCAGTGTGTGTGAAATATGCGATTGCTTCGCTCAGGAGTGAGAGAGCGGCCCGTTTGGTTTTAACAGTGAAAGGAAGATTGACCATTGCGGAGCCTATTATGTATTTCCTTTTTAATATAATTTGGCTGTACAGATAATGGCAGTTTCTTGCTTTTTTTTAAAAGGCCTGGCTTTCCGTGTGTTGCAGTTTTATTTTCCACTTGTTGCTGTTTTGTTATTCATTTATTTTCTCTGTTTTCTTTTCTTTTCTTTTTACCTGACAGCAGAGGAGGTCACCGGGCGCCAGAGGTACCCTTGGTGATGAGGTATAGCACAATGTCTTGGTGGCCCCAAGGCGGCGATGTGTAAAAAGCGCTCACCCTTCCCTGTTGGCCAGCGGATATCGCCAAACTTCACCAGCAGTTTTACCAGCTCCGGGTTCCGTCGTGACGGACTGGTGGAGGCCGTCTGTCTTCCGGCGAAGGAGTTGACGTTGAACTCGCAGTTTGTCATGTTCTGCAGCAACGAGTGGAGCTCACTTGGTGTTGCCCTTCTTCACCTGCCTCCTGGAAAACCCTCTGCGGCGCGGAGCAAGTCCCGACATCCGCCTGGCTCATGGTTTGCAGCTCACTGGGATGGTGGTGGTGGTGGGGAACCAGTAATCCTGCCCGGGCTCTAAAGCTGATAATAAAAGTCTTCTCCCTGTTGAGCGTCTCTCTGGTCTGGTAACAATGCCACAGTTACTGGAGTTGAACCAGTTATTAAGGCGCTAAAGTACTAAAAAGAAAAAAGATCACTGTATATATATCCCAAAAGGACCCAAGAGGAAAATAACACACTCGGTGTTGCAAAAATGTTAATAATGAGAGATCTAAAATCCTAAGAGAACATTTAAAGATTTATACTCAAGCGATCCAAGGAGCCTCTAGATGTAGTTTCCCCTCTGTAGCAGCAGCAGGTGGCCTATCGCAGGATGGAAGAGACACCTCCGACTTCACTTAGGAAATGGGAGTACGACCACTTATCTCCACGAGACGATCTCCTCCCCTCGTTGCTGGGTCCCCCGCAGGTTTTCTTTTTTTTTCCTTAAACGGTCCGACTGTTTCCCGGCTACACGTCCAGCTATGTCGCTGCTCATGTGGCCAGGGGTGTCTGGGAAAAACAGGAGGGAAAAGAAAAGACAAGTCCGCGTGAATGCCGATTCCACACCTAAAGACTGCGAAAGCCTATACATTCCGCCACATCAGAGAGCGAGGAGACCTCCGTGCCGCACACGTTTACGCACAGCACAGCACAGTACAGCACAGCACACACTGTTTTTTGTCATTAAAACATGTCTGGGAATGTAATCCACTGCAGATATGTGACTTACCTGCGACAGATGGACGGGTCCGTAGCGACGAAAACGATGAAATCCACCGTGTAGCCGGTCTGTGTCCTCCCGTGCGGTCCGTGTGAGTCTCTGCCCTGCGCTGCGCTCTGGAATGTTTACGCGTCCTTTATTTGTGACAATACCTTCCCAAAGAATCAACTGTGGAGGAATGGGCGGAAACCAGGAGGTTATAGGCTGCCGGCTCGTTTGGGGAGGGACCGGGGCCCTGTGAATATGGCAGGAGGGGCGTGGTCTTCGAGAATCAGGTTAGGGGGCAAATTGTTGCTGCAGAAATATTAAACAAGCCGCCCGCAGCAATATTATGTATGGAGAGCTCTATATCCATTCCTGTAGCCGACCCCAGAAGTGGACTCCAGAGCCAGAGGCGAGGTGCTGGCAGGGCTGTAAACGGCTGAGGAAAAACGGGCAGGTTGTTTGGATCATCCACTGGATTATCATCATGGAACTCGAGACAAAAGTCAGTCACGTCTCATTGACAGGGATGGAAGCGGTCACTGTAGCATCAGCGATTTTATTCATGCAAGCTGAGCAATAAACCAGCTGGGCGTATTTAGAAAATCACATTTTCCAAAAACACGTCTATGACACTGGTTATTTTACGCAATATTAAAACATGATGTTTTGGCGTATAGACTTTTATTTTAGAATTGAACTACCAAGGAAAGCAGTGGTTCGTGGACTACACATAATATTAGTCTAAATTGTTCATTAAAATGTCTTTTGGTAAAAAAAACACATCTGGACTCACGAGCACCCCCGCTAATGTTACATGGGTGCTGAGAAAGTGACATACTAAGGCACACACTATCCAGGAGGTGCAGTATACTACAGCCATGTGCTGCAGCTGGAGCTTTACATTAACCAGCTTTCTCTGCAGTGTGACAACCAGTAAAACATATCCTTCACTTATGCACAAATATGAAATAAAATAAATAAAATGTCGGCTCTCACTAAGGAGAAGGCGTGTTGTTTTGACGCTATGTCGTTTGAAATCCACGAAGGGTATTGGTGCGTTTAAAGTTCAAGTAGTTTTTTAAGGAGTAGGGCTCAAGGTTCAACTGTGAACGCATCCTTTCACAACAAATGACTAAACCTCAAACCAGCGTGTGCTCTCAGGACAGTAACAGTCTCCGCTGGACAAAAGCGTAAAACTAAATAATAAAAAACCCCCAAAGGGGAGCCATATAAAACACATCCGAGGAGGAGATTATATTAGGTGGCTGTTTAAATCATAAACTGCGGATATTCAGTTGTTTTTAATGACTGGGTGGGACTTCAAACAACAAAAGCCCTACGCTACTTCCTTTTACCAAATGAAGGGTGACGCTGTGCCAGATTGACATACGCTCAATACCCGCTACCGTATGAACTAGGCGCCTGTGAGTGTGTGGTGTGTGTGTGTGTGTGTGTGACTGGCATGGTGTGTGTGTGAGAGAGAGAGGCAAAAGGTGGTGATAGATACGGTGATAGGCTTTAGCTACCGAAAGAATGCGTGTGAAAGTGACAGAGATGGGCAGATAGAGGGGAAAGAGAGAGAAATATGTGGAAACCACACCAGGTATACGCGTCTCAGCCTCCCTCCCTCGGGGCCCCGTTTGCTCCGTTTGGCGGCCCCTATTCTTCATCTCATCTGTGTAACACTTTACAAACCGCCTCTCCGCTCTGATGGCATGGCGGGTTTCACACTGTCCTCTTTTTCCCACACTCTCAACTGTACATTTGGCGCACGCCTGTGTCTGCATCTGCCTGCATCAAGAGTGCGCGTCACTGTGGGAGAGAGGGCGACAGAGATCCCACGTATGAAGGTCACAACCTACACAACCTACAGTCTATCGACACACTGAAAACACGACTGCAGCAATATTTCAGATAGACTACGGTTCATATACACCTCACATTTGGACTGTATTATCAGACTTATAAAGAAACATATGTGCTGCAGCTGAATGGTGGGCGTCTATTTAAGCCATAAACTGGGACACCTGAGAAGTAAACATTTTGCCTCGGTTCTAAGTCAGTGCACAGGTTGGTTTGTTGAGCTGCAGCGAACCACAGCAACAATTATACTTCACGTTATGTTACCACAGAAGAAAACTTCACCACAGCTTAAATAACTACACACAAACTTTTAAAAACTATAGGCTAGTTTGTTCTAATCTTCCCTTATTTCTTGGCAACCAAGTGTCCCAGTATAAAATACATCAGAGTGGGTCATTTTCATTTGAGCTTTGTCCTCAGTGAAGGTTGTTTATACAATCAGTCTCTGTATGGATAGGTGCTTGTGTGGTGTGTATACGGTGTAGAAAATGTGTGATTTAGGGCTGTAATTAAACTTGACTTGACTTTAACCTATGGTAGGCTTAGGGTAGCTTCAACAAGTGAACTGGTGATGTACCTGTATTATTGCTGTGGTTGACTGCAAGTTTACATATTGTCTAGAACTTTAACAGAACTATGGTTACAAAATTCGATATGGCCTACAGTGCAATTTAACCTGACACCAAACCATCAGCTTTTGCCTCCATATAATCTTACACATCTGTCAAGTTTGTTGGAATCCTAGATCTTTGACTTTATGACCGCTCAAGTGAGAATATAAAGGAAACCTAACAGCTTCCTTTGGTGACTGTTTGGTTTGGTAGCTGTGATGATTGTGATTCATGTTTTTTGGATGCTTGGTAGGTTTATCTGCAGGTGACAACTTTTGCGTGTCTGCCTGCCTGCCCTATTTTTTTTGTGTTTGTTCCTCCAAACAAGTGGCCCACAGCACGGCAGCTCAAAACAAAGACTGCGGCTCTGGCTCATTCACAGTATGGTGATACGCTCAGACCTTCTTCGGCCAAACCACAGTAACAGATATGTGTTCTTCTCTAAAATATGGTCTTCTTATGACACAGCATTAGTCTGTCTTGCATGCTGGGTTGCATTCAAAACTCTCACAGGTCATGGAGTCCTTAGTTACTTCGGAAGGTTTGACTGGTATTTTTAGGAACTGGTATAAGTTTTATGGTGTTTTAAAATGTAATCTATATGTGTTTTTTCTTCTGGTTTCAGATGGTGCAGAACATCTTCTGGAAAATTAAACGTCTGTCAGCTATCAGGCTTTTGGCTTCTGGTAGCGTCTGGACACTTGGAAAACATTTGCACAGGCCGCAGGAGCCAAAAGTTTCTGGTGGATGAGTTTCTCCCAAACTCTGTGTGTTGCTCTCCTCTCTCTCCCTTTTCTCTCTCTCTCTCTGCCTCACCCCCACCACCACCAACACCCTTTACTCCTGGGCCTTTCTTGGTAATGTTGTCTGGGGCTTGGCCAACAGATACAATCGTTGAGACTGTTGTGGGTATACTCGTTCAAGCAAGAGATAAAATACTTTGTTTTCCCTAAACAATCTCACTGTTTCTCAGCTATGCCACAGCGGCTTGTGAAATATTTAATAGAAACAGAAAGGCTGGAAGCTCAATTCATATTGTAAAAAGCGTTCCCATCGTCTTGTCTG